>SMDT01003168.1:0-264164 GCA_005392925.1 Aquilaria sinensis | reverse complement strand
CAATGTCTCCTTGTTGTTCTTGAATTTCTTCAAGTTCTACTTTCCTCCCACTAGTTCCTTTAGAGATAAACTCTTTCTCTAAAAAGACACCAGTTCGAGCAACAAACACTTTTTGCTCAGAAGGATTGTAGAAATAGTAACCCTTTGTTTCTTTGGGATACCCAACAAAAAGGCATTTTTGAGATTTGGGCCCTAGTTTGTCAGAGGATTGACGTTTCACATAAGCGTCACAACCCCAAATCTTCATAAAAGACAAATTGGGACGCCTCCCACTCCATATCTCATATGGTGTCTTTTGAACCGATTTAGATGGAACTCGGTTTAGTGTAAAAGCGGCTGTCTCTAGAGCATGTCCCCAAAAGGAGTTTGGAAGGTCAGCTTGACTCATCATAGAGCGAACCATGTCTAACAGAGTTCGATTTCTCCTTTCAGATACACCATTCCATTGAGGTGTACCTGGTGGAGTGAGTTGTGATACTATACCACACTCCTTCAGATAGTCAAGGAATTCTTGATCCAAGTACTCTCCACCTCGATCTGATCGAAGCACTTTGATACTCTTCCCGAGTTGATTCTCTACTTCATTCTTGAATTCTTTGAACTTTTCAAAGGATTCTGACTTGTGTCTCATGAGATACACATAGCCATATCTGCTGAAGTCATCAGTGAAAGTAATGAAGTATTGGAAACCTCCTCTAGCTTGTGTAGACATAGGGCCACATACATCACTATGTATGAGTCCTAGTAAGTCATTAGCCCTTTCACTTTGCCCTGTGAATGGGGCTTTGGTCATCTTGCCCAACAAACATGACTCACATGTCTCATATGATTCAAAATCAAATGAGTCCAAGAGTCCATCCTTATGGAGCTTGGATATGCGGGTCTCATTTATATGGCCCAAGCGACAGTGCCAGAGATAGGTCGGGTTCGAATCATTTAATCTGACCTTCTTGGTATTCACATTATAGATTGGATCTTCGAGGTCTAGAACATACAACCCATTGCTAAGTTGAGCACTACCATAAAAGATTTCATTCAAATAAATAGAACAACATTTGTCCTTTATTATAAATGAAAAACCTTTCTTGTCCAAACAAGAAACAGAAATCAAATTTCTACTAATAGTAGGCACAAAGTAGCAGTTGTCTAATTCTAAAACTAATCCACTAGGTAAAGTGAGAACATAAGTCCCTACGGCTAAGGCAGCAACCCTTGCTCCATTTCCAACACGTAGGTCCACTTCACCTCGGGCCAATCTTCTACTTCTACTTAGATCCTGCACATTTGCACAAATGTGAGATCCACATCCAGTATCCAATACCCAAGATGAGGAAGTAGAAAAGTTAGCCTCTATAACAAAAATACCTGAAGTGGAAGTCTTACTTCCCTTTTCCTTAGCAAGTTCTTCAAGATAGAGCTTGCAATTGCGCTTCCAGTGTCCAGGTTGCTTACAATGGAAGCACTCCCCTTCCTTTGCCACACCACCCTTTGGTTTCAGTGCAGCTGAAGAAGAATTAGCATTGGACTTTCCATTAGCTTTATCCTTCTTCTTGTTGGCTTTTCCCTTTCCCTTGCCCTTTTGAACCATCAAAATGGGCTTAGCCTTCTTAAGGTTTTGCTCAGCAGTTCTCAACATGTTGAGCAATTCAGGGAGGGACTTGTCAAGGTCATTCATGTTATAGTTCATGACAAACTGACTGTAGCTTTCAGGCAACGATTGCAAGACTACATCAATAGCCAACTCTTTCTGAAGAGCAAATCCCAAATTCTCAAGATTCTCAATGTACCCAATCATCTTGAGCACATGAGGACCCACGGGACTTCCCTCAGACATCTTGCACTGAAACAATGCCTTAGAGGTCTCAAACCTCTCATGCCTAGCTTGCTCTTGGAAAAGCATTTTGAGATGTTCGATCATATCGAACGCCCCCATGTTCTCATGTTGCTTCTGAAGCTCAGATTCCATGGTAATAAGCATGAGGCATGCAACATCCAAAGCATCATCAGAATGCCTCTTGTGAGCATCCCTTTCAGCTCTTGGAGCAGTGGCAGCAGGCTCATTCGGAATGGGCTGCTCTAGGACATAAGCCTTTCTCTCTTGTTTGAGGACTATCCTCAAGTTTCGGTACCATTTGAGAAAGTTGGTCCCATTCAGTTTTTCCTTCTCAAGGATCGATCGCAACGAAAGTGTCGATGTGTTTTGTGCCATGGTTATCTACAACAGTAAATATGCAGTGTAAGAGTCATGTATTTTAATTCATTTAATAAGGACTTTTATTAAACGATACTCCCACTATTTTCCTCAAAATAATAACCCTCGATATTATTTCGGAACACCTCGGCGCTAAGGTATTCTAGTGGGCCAAGATCCATATTTGACCACAACCTGAGTCAGCTTTGGCTTTTCTCTCAAGTTACAGCTATTTAGGTAGGCAACTCCTTGCCAATTGCATCTTATGCAACTCTTGGATAGTTGGGTGAACAACACTTGTCCAAGCTCATCTCATGAGCTTAAGCCCAACTCTATGCCTCTAAGTCCCTAATCCTATTAGGATGACTTAGTTAAGTCGAACCCAAAGTTAGCAGTTTGGATATCACTATTATCCCATCGCGCCTTACCAAGATGAACATAGGTGCTTTGCTTTGGCAAACCCACCTAATGTTGATCAAAGTCTTGACGAGTGCCAACATTTGGAAGGCATCACATTTAATGACTTAATATTTGTTTGAGGGATTTTTTTCTTTTGATCTCACCAATTTGTTATCTCCGGTTGTCTTATACATGCATCACATACAAATATAAAACATGCATCTCATGCGTACAAGAAAGTAAACGTGACATGGTTATAGCCCAAACTATGCGATATTCTCAAGCCAATGAGAATATCATAAAAGCCTAAGAAAAGAAAAGAGTCTTCACAAGCTCATTCTCTTCCTTTCTTGGTTGCCCTTTTGTTGTCACCTCCTTGGACATACCACCTTGGATGATCCTTGGACATACCAACTTGGATGATCCCATAATGCACCATTACATCAATAATAGAAACCTCGAGTTACATTCGAGGGGAGTAAGGTGAGAAGAGAATGTACAATGAGAGTGATAAGAAAAGGCACGACTCGCAGGCCGTATTTACAAGTACAACCAATCAAGGGCTATAACCATGCACCATGCTTCAAACACCAATCAGCATATCATGTCAAATCTCATTCAACAAAGATGCATGCCAATTTTCGTGCGTTGATTAACCAGTTTTTATTTATGTGGCGCTTCGCATACGGCGGTCCCGCTAGCCGGTCAGTGGGCGGTGGTTCCGCTGACCAATTAGCGGACGGTGGTTCCGCTGACCGGTCAGCAGACGAGGTCAAGGGGAGCCGCCCTTGCGGGGGGCGTGGGGGGCAGCGCCCCCCGGCGCAAAAAATTGTCTTACAATTGCTTAGCCCAAAATCTTCTATTTCGAGCAAGTAGGCACCCGAGACTCCTCCATTCGAGCCACCAAAAATACCTTACTTTCGGTGCCCGAACAGGCCGAATCCGAACAAAGCTAGGGTTTTTGCAACTATTGCAAGAATCCTAATCCATATAGGTATCTCATACCATTCAATTTCGGGTTAATCTCATTAACCAATTAGTGTCGTTTCTTCATATATGTCATATGTTCATTACGAGTTCCGGTTTCATGCATCATGAATCAATCTAATTAATCATGGCCGAAAAGCAACCGAACACATAACATCATGCGATTCAACATCAATCCCGATTTAGGGTTTCACCAGTAGCTCTGATACCACTGTTGGGTTTCGGGAGCCAAACAGCGCAGCAGAATTTAACCGAAACCCTCCAGGATCCAAGTGAAACGGGGTAAACCGGGTGTTCGAAAATTTTCATACCTAATTTTCGGTTGAGATCTCTCACTCAACTGTAGAGTTGAATCACAAAACCTGAACAGTTGACGTGTTCAAGCTCTCTATGGTATCCACACGAGCCTCTCGGGATCACCACGCTTCCACCGCGTCCCGGCAGATGCGTTTCTCTTGCGCTCGCAGTGCTAGCTTGCGTCCTCCAAGGAATTGTAAGAGAAGAGTGTGGCTGTCCTTTTGGGAGGCTAGGGCAAGGAGACCTGCGAATTTCTCACTAGAAGTTGTATTTATAGTGAGACTCAACTTCCAGGCCTAATGGGTTTCAAAGCCCTAATCCAATTAGGCTTTAATTTCGGGCTTAATAATGGCTCAACTATTGGGCCCATTATTAATACGAAATTATTGTGAAACCATAACCCAAATAATTAGCCCATGCACTCTAATGATCCAAATAGCTCTATGTGTGCGACCCAATAGGCTCTTACCACGTTGGCAATGATCATAAATCACATTTATGATCATAAGCAATGAGCGGTGTCTAGCAACACATCATTGCTACCCAAGTGACAAGATTGTCGGTGAATCGACTAAACCTTTATGATCATCACCGATATATGCCATTGTCCCTTTGTCCAAGATATCAAGACTAAGCACGAGACATGGAATGTGTCACTCTCGTATAGCCCAATCTTTGGTTTCTTGATTACCGAGTAGACCAACTTAAACTGATGACATTGATATCGTATATCAACTCATCCGAGCATGGCCATGCATTTTCTAAGTCTCACTCTATCAAGGGGCCCGAAGATATCACTCCCGTTACATAGGAGGGACAAATCCCATCTTGATCATACAAATCCCTCCGCATGATATGTGACATACCCAATGACCTCCTTCAAGTTCACTCAGTTACGAGCAACAAAGGAAAGTATCAAAGTATGTGACTCACATGTAGGGAACCTTGATGATCTTAGGTCGAAGGACTACATATACCATGATCACTATGAGAATCACTTATGACACTCATATAACGATCCATGTAGTGTTCTCATGGTGGGTCGGTCCAGTACACAAGTTCTCCAACTTGTACCCATATTTAGACTACATATCTCATATTAGTCTCCACATATGCTAGTCGTTATGTATTATTGCAACCCACTCCACAATAATACTAGACCAGGGACGTTTAAGAATATCATTATTCTAGGGCTACGATTATGTTTGTTAAGTTGCGCAGAAACAAAACAACAAACATAATTGCTGGATTAATGCCATAATAAAATATCATGACTCAATGTGCAAAAATACAATCATCTCATGATTGGCTTTTGGGCACAACACTAACAGTTACGAGACATCATAGATTGGCCTGTGATAGTTGGTTATGTTCTATGCAACATGGTTTGTGTGTGTGTGAAATTTGGAGGCTTTTCAAGCATGTTTACTATGTTTACTAAGTGTCTAAAGTTCACAGTAGTAAAATGAGTGCCAATTCTACAGATTCACAGATTGGCAACGCATCGCCAATTTCATGCACCAATTCGCAACGCTCTGCCAATTGTTCAAAATGTGGTCCGAATGTTACCAACTATGGCGACTCGCCACAGGAAAGATGGCAGAATTTCTCACATTTTTCTTGGGTGATCGAGGTGAGACCTAAGGGAGTTCTTAGAGTACTTTGGGGCCTAAGTATGCCGGGGTACTCTGAGACTTCCGATAGTCCCTCAAGACTTAAGTGTTTCCTTAAGGTTTGAAAGATTTTTATGGTTGCTTGAGCCATAAGCAAGGAAACTAGTTGCAAATGAGCATAACTAAGTACCATTAGCTCGGGTGAAAGGTTTAAAACCCTTGGCGACCTAGCCGTGCCATAGCCACAAGGTTGCAAGGTGAAACCTTAGTGCACCTAGTCTACAAGGTTTAGATGACCTAGTCTACAATAGTCCCACCATAGTTCCCCTGCATAACATACTAAGGGAGAGGTTCAACTGGTGATTTATCACTAGTTAGGCTGGCAAGCGCAGCTTGCTAGTAGGCAAGGCAATGCCTTGTAGTTTAAGGACAAGGATGAAGAGAGGTCTCAAGGGACCTAAATATATGCATATATTAAACCCTCAGGCTGTATAAGCTCACAACAAGTTACATATGTTATCATATGTGGTGTCCTTAGTAATTTTCTTGCAAGTACACTAAAGACCCCTTACTGAGAATGTTATGTTCTCACTCCCTAGTTATGTTGTGCAGATTTAGAAGTTGTTGGATCAGATAACCATTGAGGGTTATTGCAGTAGTGGCTTTTTGTGCATAGGTATTGCACTTGAGAATCCTTGTGATTCTAGTCTACATGGGTAACTTAGATGGTTTGTTGGTTAAGTAACAGTACTAACTAGAGTATTCCTTTGGCTATAGAGTCTAGTAGCACTTGTACAAAGGGATTTTTGAGACTCGCCACTAGGATTCATATCCAAGGTAGGAGTTAGATCAAGAAGATCTCAGTTGAGGCTTGTATATATACAGTACTCTAGTTGCCTCCATAGTCTATGTTATGAAGAGTCCTAGACTCTATAGTTGCTCTTGGGTAAAGGCATTAGTCTACTCTATGTATGAATGTTCCCACGAGTTGTTATGTGTAGTAAATTCACATAAATGTTGATTTTGTATGCTTTGGCTATTTGCACTTATTTTCTATAGAGATTACTTGGCCAAGTTAATGTTTTATGTTTTCATTAATCCAATTCAAAGTATGAAGAGCATGCATCTTGCATATTATAGGATAATCAACTAGTATTATGGGATTTTAATCTGCACACATATACAACTAGCCAATTGCAACCACCGTGAGACTAGCTTTCACAGGGCTTCCTGAGCAGAGGCCAGGGACGGCCGTGTCACCAAGTTTGCTTCTTAGACCATTTCCATTTTGGGGAGTACTCTTCTTAGATGCTTCACTTACCTTTTTCACCTTCACCCTAACTGGGTCCTTAATAATACTCCTATGCTTTTGACAGAACTTTCATTAGTCAGCAGTGTTTGGTGTTGTTTGAACAACTCGCCAGCTCTGACCGTCAACTTTCTAATTTGTGCCTTCATTTCAAAATATCTGTTAGTTCCTGCCCAGGAAGCAAAGTATGCAAATTTGTTACACATGCTAGACAATTGTGCTCAATTCGCAACTACCTGTGCTTCTTCATCATCGAGACAAACACGAGAAATATAAGCAGGATCCTTTTTCACATATTTTGTCCATCTCTTTAAAATCATATTGGCTATGATATTCATAGTATCCTCATGCTGTAGGACCACAAATATGTGGCTACAAAGATGCTTGAAACAAAACAATAGGACATGGTAAGTGGTTGTCCATAGTTGAAATATATACACAAAGTTAAGGGCTATTCAATATAGCCTTGGCCTCCTTATCCTATGCAAATCTTAATATTATCAACATATAACTACTTTTATTGGAAAAAGTTAGGGTTTCAAACCTATGTAAGTGAGAAGTTTGTATTTGTAGTTGTAAGTTTCACTCACTTGCTTAAATTTGATGATACTTAGTGTTTTAGGACTTGCATATTCCTGGACCAAGTAAGTTTTAGCAGCAACACAACCATCTGTAGCAAAGGACAATATAATAGTTAGGCTCCTCAATAATTTGTCGGCAAACACGAACCAACATCCATGGTATGTACACCTTTCCAACATGTTTCTCTAGATGCTCCAAATGGGTGATTGCCTGAGAAATAAGATATTGACTATAAAAGTGCTACTGGACTTCTTCCTCATGCAATCGATCAAGAGCTACACTAAGATATCGAACAAAGTTGTACAACTTCAATTGTGAACTTAAGAATATCTTCTAGAATGAGTGCATGCCCTTTGCCCTTTGTGTGCTTGTCATCCTAGCAAAGAAGGTTTTTTTCAGATGGGCTATGGCCTAATGTTCCCGCTTATCCCATACCTTCTGAACCCACTAATTTTGCTCAACACGATGCTTAGTTTTTTCTTCCTACCATAATGCAACAAGTTCATCCAGGTCGTCAACTACCAACATCATGTGAGCAAAAGCCCTAGTAGAGGAAGTTGCTTCTATAACATTCATCTTACAATTCCACATCAAATGCCAAGACTAAGCACAGTACCAAGCAACAACAAGTTTTGACTAAATTGAAAGTTTTAATCTTGGGGCCCTATCTGCTATTACTACAAAAGGCACCTTTCCCCATACAGTTAGTGAATCAACTCAGTAACCACTTAAAGCAATCCTCTGACTCATCAGTTAGAAGAGCATAAATCAAATATGTTAGTCATGAAGTGGTGGTTGATGCCTAGAATGACAACATACAGAAGCTTATAGCCATTCTATTGTAAGTTGCATCAAAGCATATAACATCTCCAAAAGCAGCATAATCCCACCTTTTACCCCTACAAGCCAAAATAGATATCTTAATGTATTAGCCCTATCAACCGCGTACCAAAAATAGAAGTTGAGATCACATTGTGCTCTAGAAGTCAGATGTGCAATAGATTTATCAGAATATGTGCCAAGCTCCTAAACCCTATTGTCAGAATCAACATAATTATATAGATCCTTTCTTGTGAAGCCAACATTTTTATAACCAGCTTGGGTTACAACCATATAGTCCATGACCTGGGCCATACCTACTCTAACCCTTCCCACATCTGTCAGAACGAGTTTCGCTACAAAACGGACTATTCTCCTCGGCCATAGGAAATGTGCATCCAGCTTTGAAGCTAGAACATGATTTTGCTTGACCTCGAACTCATGAAAGTGGTACTTCTCTAAATTAACACAATAAATGACACAGAATACAGTAGTGCAGCCCCACCATGAAAGATGTTGGGGCCCCTTGACCATCTGCTTATCTTTAATTTCTCTAACTCTAGCCTTGCCCTTTATTGCATAAACCCACTGCCTCCATTGTGGCACTATACTTTGTGTTCATCCTTATCTCATCTTTCTACACAGAAAAGCCTAAAATACATGTATACTTTTAGTAGACCTTTTCAACTTTTCAACTTGTGTCAAACTTAACATCTTTGACATCTTCAAACTGTCACTCATCAATTGGTTTGTTGATCATATTAAAAATGGCAAACCAATCATAATCACAATCATCATCAATCGATTTATCCCGCAATTGTCCTACCCTCTATTTCTAGCAAAGCCGTAAAGATATATCAAATTTGTGGACTAATGGAATAAGTCAGTTAAAATGGTAATCAAATGATAACAAAATGCAATAATGAGCTCTGGCCATGCTAATAGATTAGTAATTTAAGCAAAGAGGTAGATACCAAACAAAAAAACATACAATATTATTATGTTAAATTGAGATTACATCTTGGTTTTAAATGAGGAATGACCTTTGCCAATGCATGATTCCTGACTAAATTTAAAGACATCACTTATTTACACATACTTGCATACAATGCAACTGAGCACTATATAAACTAAAACCATATTAGCCATGCTTCAGACTTCCAACACACTCATCCAAGGCCTTGACATACCTAGGTGTCATAATAAACACATCTCCAAAAAGGTAAGGCATGTGGCAATAAGTTTGATTTAAATCTCAGAGGTGGGCATATTATAACTCCTCAATATGTGGAAGCAAGGCATGAATATGTGGAAAATCCAAAAACAACCATGGCTGATTCGATTATTGTATATAGGGCTATAACCCCTCAATTGAATACACATGGGACATTGACTGGCTAATAACGCTTTGTGTCCATAATTATCTATAACACAATAACTATAATTCATCAGTTCCACCATCACGCACGAATAGACATTGCAATCAAGGACAACAATCAAAGACACCTAAGCATGCAGCAACGAGTTTTAGGAGTCAACACCAATCAGTTTTGCATAGGTCAATTGGATACCTGTTATAGTCTATGAGAGATTCTAAGATCTTAAGTCAGTTATGCTAAAATAACCTTATTCTAGCGCCAAGAAATTGGTACCATGGGGGTTCGGCTTTATCTTTTTCTAAATTTTTGTTTCTTTGCCTAATCATTGATGAAAATAATGTTACGAGTTTTATTTTTAATTATTTTATTTTGAGAAATTTTTCTCCTAATTTCAAACTATGATTCTTACCAAATCAACCTGATGTGAACCCTGATGGTATAAAGACCATGAAACGTGCCCAAGATGTTTTTCAAGCTCCATAAGACATCAAAGAGACTAGATTTTAAGACCCCCACTCCTAATCAACCTGTGACTAAAAACGAGAAGTATACGAACACCAAGAATACAAGCACACTTGTGCACCAAGGTAGTCCACAAAGAACGAAAGAGAAATTCTCTCCAAAATAGCAATATTATTTCATGTCAAGGCTGCTTTTTTTTACAACCAGAATATATGCCTATTTATAGGCCTAAACTAGGGTAAAAGACTCAGCAAAATTCGCAGCCCAAGTCACCTAGGAAACCTAGTTACAAATGACTCAAGAAAACCTAGTCAAACTAGGATTCCTACACCTTTTTAACACATGTTTAAGGTGTGCAGTGAATTCCATTTATCCTAAGTGACCTAAATCACTTCCATGGCCTAAATAACATCATAAATAATGTAAACAAACAGGAAAATAAAATAAAATACGTTACAACACAAGATTGGCCATAAAAACCCCAAAATGGTCTTTTCAGGTGGTCCTTGGTTGTGTCTTTAACTTCAAGCTGAAATTCGAACTTGATGAAGCCATGATTTCTCAAAATTCAAAGCATAAAAGTTGTAGATCTATTTCTTATCTTTGAAATGACACCTTAACCACACAAAACGGACATCTATAGCTAAAGATATGCCCAAAATACTGCAACTACTTCTGAACTAGCGATAACTCGTAAATTGCGACTTTGAAGCTAAATTGGACCTTCTTAACGTGCAAAATGAGTTTCATGATCTACATATGATTTGTAGCTCCAGATGTTAGCTTTCCAATGAATCAAGAATAAATCAATTCTGATCTATTTAACTGAAGATATGATTTTTCCACCAAAATATCGCCAATCTATCAACATCCAAGCTTGGCCATCATCTCCATATGATTCCTTGCATGTTCCAGCAGCTCCTTAGCCTTTTTCCTTGTCAATTGTCCACTAGTTATCTTCAATGGATCCTTGCTATCCTTGGTTGTGCCTTCTTTGATCGTATCAGCTCCCCCCTCATTAGAAGGATTCGTCCTCGAATCAAAACCTACATTAGAAAAGGGAATTGAATCAATAACAATTAAATAATGAACACATAAGCACTTACCTTTCACATAAGCACCAATAGCATGGAATGCTTATGTATGGAGTTTTAATCTTGTGAAAAACTGAACCAATGTCCAAACACAATGATCATTTTGATACCTCCAGGGTAAAAAACAAAGTTAGAAAGAATTAGTACAAAAAATTTGAAACTTTGCACATTTTTCATCTTAACTCTAGGCATCACTTTCATTGACTTTGCCATCTCAAAAACATTATTCCCAAAACTAGGAAGACTGTTGGAATAATTTACCTGAGCGATGTTGTATGCACCTAAAACAAATGGACCTAAACTCACAAAAGTATTATGGTTATGAAAAACACAAGTTATGCATGTCAAGACAGTAGTTTGCATCGGTCATTCAAATAAACAAGAATTGAACCCAATGTGGCCTAAACTAATAACCAAACTAGGATGCATGAATTTCACAAAAATCCTAAGCATTTTAAATGAAACAAGATTGGAGTAGACAGGATTAAGTGAAACCGATTCAGTAGAAAACTTATTTTTGGATGTATATGCACAACAATGCATGAAATTTGTGAAAGGGATGTGACACAAAACAAAGGACTCAACATACCTCCTTAAAAGGCTGAATTTAAAACCAGAATTTTCACTCAAAATAAAAACTTTCAGGTTTGGACATAAAGCAAAAAGATCAATGCTCAAAAGTTTGTGTAATGCATGTGTCATGACAAAAAAATGCTTGCTGGAAATTAAAGATTGACTCACAAAAATGGGCTGAACATGAATGAGAATCAAAGAAGTATGTAATGCATGGGTAACAACCAATTTATGCATGAAAAATTCCAAAGAAGTAGATTTAACTTGAGACAAAACAAAACAATGTGACATGGATGCAAAACAAACAAAATAAAAAACAAAAGACTCCAAAACAGATTTTTCTTTAGAGAAACTCAAGCAATTCCAAAGAGGATTTGACAAAACCAAAGAATTAGAAGCTTTAAAACCATATTTTGTCAAAGTTTCATGCTTACTTCCTTCTCTTAATCTAGTTTCATGAAAACCATTCTTCAAAATAACATTGCAAGCAAACACACATTGTTTGAGATTTTCATGCAAAACTACATCAAATCTAGGTGTTAGGAAGAAATACATTACAGTGGTTGGACTTAGTATCCAAGTATCTTCCTTTGGAACTGATAGCCGAGGCGCCCATCACTGGCCGAGCTCCCAAACTTGACGGAGTACCGACTTCGGCAGAGGGAAACTGCCAACCGAGGTCAGAAGGATAAACGATCCCCCTAGCCTAATGTAGGGAATTCGCTTCCTTAGGGAATGGTAGGACCAACCTCGGTAGAGCGATCGGACCCTCTTCGGAAACAGAAGTACCCCTCGGAGGAACCATCCTCGGGGAATATATTCCCCGAGACGTTAGAGTAACCTCGGAAGGTACGAACAAAGCATTTAAGGAGCCTCTGACACCTCTCCATAAAGTCGTCCCCCAAGTACATTCTGACACGCTATCACTGGGGCACGCCATCAGAGGGACACCTCGATACGACACCCTCGGAATGCCTAGGCTGTCAGCTCAGCGACTTTTGTTGAGATAAGCGTCCCTTCGTTCCCGGAAAAGCAGGGATCACATCCCACCGGACACGTGTCGTAATCTGGGACGACCACAAGAGGGGAATGGCTTCTGCACGCCTCCTTTATAAAACACCCAGAAAGCATCCTAGAAAAGAAGGAAGAGGGTAAGAGGAAAAGTTCTCTTTGAATACACAAAAGGGCACATAATCCAGTTATCTGAAAATACTGACTTGGGCGTCGGAGGCTCCTCCCCGGGAATACACACCGGGGACCTCCTAACCTGTGTTTTCTGAAGTATTTCAGGTATCCTCCACTGGGGAATCTCCTCTCAAAGTGCTCTCCTCCATCAGAAGTCCTCCCTACTCTTACAATGACACACGATGAAGCCGCCGTAGGCCATCATTTGGCGCCGTCTGTGGGAAACCTATCCCATGTCGCCGTCGTGGAGACTCGGCGCTCGAAGGACAAAGGGATTTCAAGATCCCCCCTCGCACCTGAGACTCAACAGGCGACCCCTCTGCCTGTGGCAGAAACTTCCATGATGGAGGACGACCGTCCTGTAACGGTAACGATGAGCTTCCTACGGGATTTCCAGCGTTCTATCATTGCCGAAATCACTCAGCAGCTTGATCAGAGGTTGCCCCAACCTCCACCCACTCAAAGAGCCTCACCCCCGACCATTCGTCGGGAAAGGAGCTCGCGATCTACTCACCGGAGTTCAGGGAGTGGAGACTCCCTTGACGCATATTCAACAGATGGTGAACCCGTTGAGACGCGCCCCGCCAGAGGGGGAGCCCCAAAAGAGACCAGGGCCTCCTGTCAACGGAGCGCATCCCCTTACCAGAGGTCCCCTTCTCCCCCTCGCCGGAGTCGTTCCCCAAGGCGAAGAAGAAATTCGCCACTACCAGCAAACACACGACGGCAGGAAGGAACCAGCACTGCCGCCCTTATGGAAAGGATCCTGGGAAGGCTGGAAAAGGTCGAGAAACAGATCTCCCGAAAACCAGTCTGGTCCCGGTTGTCCGACTCCTACACCGGAGAGGAGTCGCCTTTCGTACGCGAGGTAGTAGAGGCGCCTATGCCCAGTGATTTCAGGGTTCCTCGTCTGGAAATGTATGACGGGCGAAGTGACCCCCAGGCGCACCTGACAAAATATAAGCGAAGTATGGTGCTCCATGGCGCGGACGACGCCACGCTCTGTAAATGCTTTGAGGTGACGCTCTCAGGACCAGCAACAGCGTGGTATGGCTCTTTGCCCCAGGGAAGTTTGTTGAGCTTCCAAGAACTATCTACTGCTTTCACCCAACAGTTTATTGGTAGTAGGCCAACTGCCAAAATGCCAGTGCAAATGTTTGACATAGCTCAGAAAGGAGGGGAGACCATCCGCGATTATGTTGAAAGATTCAATCGAGAAGCACTGAGCGTACCAGACTTTCGACCGGAAATTCACATCCTGGCAATGGTCAGAGGACTGCGGAGGGACTCCCAGCTGTTCTACGAGTTCTCCAAAGATCCCCCAGAAACTCTTGGGGAATTTTACAGAAGAGCCGAACAACACATGACGGCCGAAGAACTCAGAATGGGAGGACCTAAGGCAGAACACCCTCGCACCGAAGGGCCTGGCCACCAGCCGTGCCAGCAGAACGAGGGAGAGCGGTCCCGCAGGCAAAGAGGAAAGAGGCCCGCAGCATTCACTCCCTTGAACACCACAAGAGCTAGCATTCTAATGGCGCTAGAAAGGCAAGGGACCACAGTCCCAAGGCCAAAGGCCATGGCCCCGGAGAATAAAAGGAATATGAAAAAATTCTGTCAATTTCACCGGGAACATGGCCATGACACTGAAGCCTGTTACCAGTTGAAGAAGTACATCGAGTCCCTGATCAAACAGGGTCAACTTCGGCGATATCTGCGGATGCCCTCTCCGAAAGGGAGAAAGGAAGAGCAGAGGAGAGCAGATGATGAAGAGTATGACTCAGATAGACGGCGGGACCGAAGTCCCCGGAAAAGTCTGCCACCCTCGGCAGGGATCATCCAAACCATCACTACTGGGATGCCCTCGGCCGAGAGAAAAAGAAAGATGAGAGAAGTCTCCATCATGGAGTACGGGAGCTCCTCGCAAAGGCTCACCCGTAGGGATGGGTCTGTAATAAAATTCCCTCACGACGACCCCCTCCTTGTCATGGCAAGAATAGGGAACTGGGACGTCAAGAGAGTGCTCCTCGATGACGGCTCGAACACCGACGTCATTTTTTCTCATCTGCTGGGTAAATTAGACATCTCAAAAAGTGACCTTAGCCCAGTCAGTTCCCCCACCTTCGGCGTCGGACCATCTGAACTTCCAGTCCTTGGGTACATCGACCTGCCTGTGATGCTGAAAGGGGTCTCCCCCAAAAGCAAAGAAGAGTTAATCGCCTCCGGCAGGACAAGATTTATAGTCATTGATGTACCGTCAGCATATAACGCCATTCTGGGAAGGCAGACTCAGGGTAATTTTCACATTCGGCCAGATGTAAGGTACCTGACGGTCACCTTCGCCACCGAAGACGGAGATGCTGAAATCTTCATTGATCAAGCCGAGGTTAGAAAAGTCTTCACGAGGGCCAGGCAAAGCCCAACCAAGATCCAGGTACAGACTTCGGCAGAAGGAAAAAAGGTCTTGATGGACAAAAAGGCGACGGCAGAAGAAACGGAAAGCCTCAAAAAAATAGAAACAGAAGATGTAGAATTGATCCCCGGCCGAAACACCCGAATTGGGAAGAAACTGGCCGAAGGGGACAAAAAGAGGCTTGTATCCTTTTTGTGCATGAACAAGGATCTATTTGCTTATTCGCCGAAGGATATGCCTGGGGTTGACCCCAGCATAATCCACCACAATCTTAAAGTGCAACCACACGTCAGACCAGTTCGGCAGAAAAAACGGAATCTATCAGCTCACAAAAAGTCCTTCGTCAAGGCCGAAGTTAGTCGCCTCATCGAGGCCGGGGTAATAAGGGAAGTAAAATACCCCGAATGGCTCAGCAATGTGGTTATAGCCACAAAAGAGGGTAGTGAAAAGCTTTGAATGTGCATCGACTTCCGAAACTTAAACGATGCCTGTCCAAAAGACTCCTACCCATTACCGGCCATAGATCAGCTGGTAGACGCAACTGCCGAGTACGGACTGCTTAGCTTCCTCGACGCCTTTAGCGGGTATCATCAGATCCGAATGAACCCCGAGGATGAGGAAAAAACGGCATTCATCACAGAGATAGGTACTTACTGCTATGTCAGAATGCCCTTCGGGCTCAAAAACGCAGGAGCCACCTACCAAAGACTGATGAACAAGGTATTTGACGCACAGATCGGTAGGAACATGGAAGTGTACGTCGACGATATGATAGTCAAGAGCAAAGTGCCCAGTAATCATATCACCGACTTAACCGAAACCTTCCAACGACTTCGAGAGTTCGGCATTCGCCTTAATCCCGAAAAGTGTGTGTTCGGAGTAAACGCAGGAAAATTTCTCGGGTTTATGGTGTCAGAAAGGGGAATAGACGCTAACCCTGAGAAAGTGAAAGCCCTGCTGAATTTCCGGACACCTACGTCTATCAAAGACATACAGAGGCTTACCGGGAGGATCACCTCCCTAAGTAGATTCATCTCCAGGTATGGTGACCGATGTCGCCCGTTTTTCAAAGTACTCACCAAAGTCTCCAAGGAAGGTGGTACCTCCGGAATCCAGGAACATCCATGGAATACAGAATGCCAGAAAGCCTGGGGAGAGCTCAAAAGTTATCTAACTCGCCTCCCAACACTTCGACAACCTCGGGAGGGGGAACCCCTCATCCTTTACCTTGCAGTCACTGAAAAGACGGTAAGTTCTGTCTTAGTGAAAGAAGAGGCTGGGAAACAATGGCCGGTGTATTACGTAAGCAAGTCCCTGCATGGCGCCGAGACGAGGTATCCGTTGCTCCAAAAAGCTATCTACGCGTTAGTGCTGGCGGGTAGGAGATTGCGACCCTACTTCCAAGGACACGCCATCACCGTACGAAGTAATTTGCCCCTGCGAGATGTGATGAAAAAAGTGGAGCATTCGGGAAGACTCTCAAAATGGTGCATCGAGCTCGGTGAATACGACATTACTTACGAGCCTAGAAAGGCAATAAAGGCTCAGGCACTTGCAGACTTCATTGCTGAGATTCCCGAGATTGAAAAGATCGAAGCACTCGCGGGAGGTGAAACAGAGACTGATCCAGAATGGAAGCTCTTCGTCGATGGAGCGTCAGGCGCAGAGCATCAAGGAGCTGGAATAGTCCTTCAGGGTCCCGAAGGCATGGAAGCTTCTAAAGCAGTCAAATTCGGTTTTAATGTTACCAATAACATTGCCGAATA
Organism: Aquilaria sinensis; assembly: GCA_005392925.1. Taxonomy (NCBI): domain Eukaryota; kingdom Viridiplantae; phylum Streptophyta; class Magnoliopsida; order Malvales; family Thymelaeaceae; genus Aquilaria; species Aquilaria sinensis. The sequence goes on along the minus strand of SMDT01003168.1, from coordinate 247,101 downwards.
TGAAGCCCTCATAGCCGGACTGAAAATGGCCAGAAAAGTAGGTGTGAAGAACCTTGTGGCCCACAGTGATTCACAGTTAATAGTCCGACAGACGAAGGGAGAATATGCGGCAAAGGACCCAATTTTGGCTAAGTATCACGACCTCGTTCAGAAACTCATTGAGGATTTCGACTCGGTGCACATAAAGAACGTGCCCCGAAGGGATAATACCCAAGCGGATGCCTTGGCCAAGGCTAAGGAACCCACCGAAGTGCTAAAACACCCCAGCACGGAGTTAATGTGCATAAAAACCTCGGGGGAGGGATGGCAAACCTCCCTCAAGAGATATTTGGCAACTTCAGAGCTTCCCGAGGATCCTAAAGAAGCCGCAAAGGTCCGAAAGCGTGCAGGGAGGTACTTCCTCATTGGGGAAGAACTGTACAGACAAGGGTACGCAAGTCCTCTACAAAGATGTATAGGCGAGGATGATGCCAAAATAATACTTGAAGAAGTACATGAAGGAGTGTGTGGCTCCCATATAGGAACAGACGCCCTCGCAGGAGTAATACTCCGCCAAGGTTACTTTTGGCCTACCCTAAGGAAGGATGCAAGGCAATTCGTCCGAAGATGCGACAACTGCCAAAGGCACGCCAATATCCAAAAGCTACCCTCGGAAAGAATAAATGCAACAGACTATCCCTGCCCCTTCGCCATCTGGGGCATTGACCTCATCGGACCTCTCCCAAACGCCCCCGGCGGAGTAAAATTTTGCATCGTCGCAGTGGACTATTTCACTAAGTGGATAGAGGCAGAACCGCTAGCATCAATCTCGGTGAAGGACGCTCAAAAATTCGTATGGAAGAATATTATATGCCGATTTGGCATTCCGAGGGTAATAGTGGCCGATAACGGGACTCAATTCACGGACAAGGGGTTCCAGGAATTCATGGAGGACCTTGGCGTCAAGATACATTTTGCCCCAGTAGCTCACCCTCAGAGCAATGGGCAGGTCGAGGTATCTAACAGAACAATAAAAGATGGCCTGAAGAAAAGGCTAAAAGAGGCAAAAGGGAAATGGCCAGGAGAGCTTCCAAGTGTGCTATGGAGCTACCGAACGACTCCCCGAAGAGCCACGGGAGAGACTCCCTTCTCGCTCGTATACGGGACTGAGGCCATTATTCCCATTGAAGTCATGCAGCCCTCGGTAAGAGTACAGGTGTTCGATGAAGGAGGAAATGATCTTGGACTGAGAGCAAAACTGGACCTCCTCGAAGAACACCGCGAAATGGCCGAGTTAAGGAGAAAGGCCTTCCAGCAACGGATAGCACGCACCGCCAATTTACATGTAAGAAAAAAGGAGATCAAAAAGGGAGACCTTGTTCTCCGGAAGGCCGAGTTCGAACAGCGAAGGCCATCGCAAGGGGTACTTCGGGCAAATTGGAGTGGACCCTATTTGGTCCTCGACGAAGTTCGCCCAGGGGTCTTTAAGTTGGGTAATATTGAGGGAGTGGAGTTGAAGAATACTTGGCACTCAGACTCTCTGAAAAAATTCTATACTTAGACATTTTTTCGAAGAAAGCCTGTAAGATACTCCTCCCCGAAGTCGTCAGTAAAAATACATGACGAATATGCCCTCGTTACCGAAAGAGTATGCCTTGACGATCCTGCCTTACAAAATTCCTTACTAAGCTTAAAAACCCATCTGAACACGGAAGAAGTTCAAAAAGGTTCCTTCCGAAAGATAAGGTGCAGGTGTTCGTAAAAAATGTACACTTAGAATCATACCAGCTTCTGAGAAGGCGTATTCGGAAGAAAGAACGGAGAATGGAGGAAAAAAATTCTTCATTAAAAAATTCTAAGGCAAAAAATACAAAGAAGGAAGAAGAAAGCCTATGACTAAGCAGGGGTATCCGACGTTTCTCCAACATTATCATCCCCGGATGGCTCAGTCAAAGACACAGGCCGAGCCGGAGGAAGATTGAGGAACTCGACTTTGGACCATGAAGATCTGGGCTCTTTGGGAAAATCCAAAGCAGACAAGTGAGAAAGGTCAAGCCCAGGGTGCCGAGCGAGGACCTGGTGACGAGCCAAGCAAAAACCATCTTGGTAAGACGTCTTCGACATTTGCTCGCTACGGTCCTTCTCGGCGCCAAGAGCCGCCAGCTCAGCTTTTAGCGCGACAATCTTCTCCTCCAGCTTCTTCTTCTTCCTGCTCTTCGTCTCCTTCTTCCTCAGCGACGCAATCTCAGCCTGAAGATCGGCATTCAAAGCGAGTGCCTTCGCAAGATCCTCGCCGTCTTGAGCGGTCTTCTTCCGAAGGGCCTCATTCTCTAAAGAAAGAGTCACGCACTTTGAGCCGAGGTCTTCAACCTTGGCTGAGAAATCAGTAAGAAGCTCCTGCCTGCTGGACACAACCTCGGCCCGAAGACTCCCAAGGTCCTCCTTCGCGATTTTGTTTAACTCGCCATATTTTAGGGCATATTGGGCGAGAGACTCCTTCGTCTTGCGCAAGGAATCTTCGGACCGAGAGCGGGTCTCCGTTTGTTTCGCTGACCAGGCGCGGAAGTACCCGCTATATGCCAAAAGCTGCAGAAAAACAGAGGCGTCAAATAAGTATCGGAAGGCAGTGATAGCTTAGAAGAACAATTTTCTAAAAACAAGAAAAGAAAGGATCACCTGAGCAGCGTGCTCGGTCATCCTCGCCGCGAGGATCTCTTCGCTGGGACATTCGGTGGTAAGGGACTGAAAGGTGGCGTTAGTCAGCACCCCCGCCGCCATTTGTGGAGCCATCAGCTGGCTATCCTCAGAGAACAAATCCATGTCCTCTGTGAACGTCCAGAAGGGCTCCCGTGGCACCTTGTCCCGCGGAATCCGTCGGTCCCGAAGAGCCCTCCGACGGGCATGAGTCTCTACCCAGGAAGCAGTAGGGGCGTTCTCTGCAAGGTCACGCCGAAGTTCCATCAAGACATCATCCCTTAGCCATTCATCCAAAAAATCGTAGATACGAAAAATACTGAGATTTGTAGCGGAATGGCTAAGGAACCAACCTGGTGGAACTTCGGGGACGCACTCCTCAGAACCGACCTCCCGAACATCCTCAGTGACATTCTTTCCCTTCCTCCTTCTGCCCTCTTCAAACTCCTGGGCAGACGTTCGCTCTGCTGGAATCTCGGTAGCAGGGGCAGGACTCAGTGTCTCCCCGAGGATGTCAGGGTCCGAAGAAGGGTTCTCGGCGGTCGGAAGTTGAGCAGAGGACTGATCTTCCACCTCAACTACGTTCTCGGGGGGAGGAGGAGTGGTAGCTTTGGCCTTCTTGGACTTAGAAGGGCCGGCAGTCGACTTCTTCCTCTTACCAGAAGTCTTCCTGCGTACTTGCTCTCCCCGCTTAGCCTGACTGTCGAAGAGTGATTTATAAAACTCGGCAGACTGATCGCCCATCTCTGCAAAAAGGTAAAATATCAGTGTAAGTCCAAAAGGAAAGCAGATACCAAACCCTGGAAGATGACTTACTCTCGGAAAAAGCCTGATAAGAAATTTCACGCCGAAGGAGCATGACTATCCAGGCTTTCTTCCCCGGAAGAACAGGCACGGGCATGCCGGGGTCACTCTTGTGGGCAGTTATCACTCCCAGTTCCCGAAGAACTTCCTCGGACATAAGATCCCACTTAATGGGAAAGGGGTAGGGTGAACGTGAAGGAGCCCCGGAGTCCCAGTCCGCCACTAACCGAATACGTTTGTCGAAGTTGTCAAAATCGGCAAGCAATACCGGAGTGAGGAGCTTCCGGGGATCGACGACGTCGGCCTTCAAAGTCCCTGAAGCCCATCTAATAGGCACATGTCTCCAAGACTCGGGAACCCGGAAAAAGAAAAACTTCTTCTGCCACCCTCGCCAACTGTCCTTAGTGTCGAAGGTAAACATGAACTTCTTACTCCCGGACCCTCGGGGAAGGAGGTAGTAAAAACCACCCTTCGGGACCGGGTGGAGTTTGTAGTATTGCATGAAGAAGAGGAAGTGGGGGTTTATGCCGAACACCCCGCACATGCAGAGGAAAGCATTAAAGTAAGAGTAAGAATTTGGGGGGAGTTGGTTCACGGCAATGCCGTGGAATTTGCAGAATTCGCATATCATGCGATGAGGGGGATACCGAAGACCGGCTTTCAGCTGAGCTCGGTAAACGGTAACCTCCCCCGAAGAAGCTGCGTAACCATAAGATCCCGGGAGAGGTAACCTCGGTGTGATATAAGAAGGGAGGTAGTACTTGGCCACCCACTTTTTCATCTTTTCCAAAGTAGTGGAACAAGGATAAGCTTCAAGGGAAGCAAGGTTTGCAGAAAGAGGGCGCACAGTCATCAATGGAGTCGGACTTAATGGAGTCGGATTTGACATTTTTCAAAAAATAAGAAAAAGAGAGATGACTTTGGGAGAAATAGAGGAACAACGACAAACCACAAAAAGGGAACACCCACCAAAGACTTTGCCAAAACCTGGGCTGCGAAACACCGCTGCAAGGAATCGCTGGAGGTCACTCTGCCGTAAGAACCGCCGCCGGAAAAAGAAAAAGGGCAAGAAAAGGCTCTAGAACAGACGAGAGCTAAAACAAAAGAGTAAGACAAAATGGGACGGAAGGTGCTTATATAGACCGAAGAAGGATAAGTGAAACGTCGTCATAATCATCCTTTGAAGATGAAACCGCCTCATTATTACTCCTTGAAGGCGAAGAGGTGCAGTTGACGTAACCAGCATAACTGTTTCACCATCCAACAGCGTCCACGTGTCACACAGCGCGAAGAACCAGGGCACGTCCCTCTAACATCGCGAAAACCCAGGCACGGTTACCCATGACTGACACGCCTGGCCAAAGGACGCGATGATTCACAGACCCGCGGCAGAAAAAGCAAAAAGAAAAAAGTAACGTACATTCCGAGGACATCCAGAAAACTAGAGGGGGGTACCTCGGCTCCGAGGAGACGACTTCTGAAGCGAGGCAACTTTCCAAGAAAAGTTTCAGCCGCCAGATCGGCAAAGGGACCTTCTCGAAAACATAGCCGAAGCACCCGCTCCGGCTCTCCGGGAGGGGGCATGTGATAGCCGAGGTGCCCATCACTGGCCGAGCTCCCAAACTTGACGGAGTACCGACTTCGGCAGAGGGAAACTGCCAGCCGAGGTCAGAAGGATAAACGATCCCCCTGGCCTAATGTAGGGAATTCGCTTCCTTAGGGAATGGTAGGACCAACCTCGGTAGAGCGATCGGACCCTCTTCGGAAACAGAAGTACCCCTCGGAGGAACCATCCTCGGGGAATATATTCCCCGAGACGTTAGAGTAACCTCGGAAGGTACGAACAAAGCATTTAAGGAGCCTCTGACACCTCTCCATAAAGTCGTCCCCCAAGTACATTCTGACACGCTATCACTGGGGCACGCCATCAGAGGGACACCTCGATACGACACCCTCGGAATGCCTAGGCTGTCAGCTCAGCGACTTTTGCTGAGATAAGCGTCCCTTCGTTCCCGGAAAAGCAGGGATCACATCCCACCGGACACGTGTCGTAATCTGGGACGACCACAAGAGGGGAATGGCTTCTGCACGCCTCCTTTATAAAACACCCAGAAAGCATCCTAGCGGGGAAGAAGAGGGTAAGAGGAAAAGTTCTCTTTGAATACACAAAAGAGCACATAATCCAGTTATCTGAAAATACTGACTTGGGCGTCGGAGGCTCCTCCCCGGGAATACACACCGGGGACCTCCTAACCTGTGTTTTCTGAAGTATTTCAGGTATCCTCCACTGGGGAATCTCCTCTCAAAGTGCTCTCCTCCATCAGAAGTCCTCCCTACTCTTACAATGACACACGATGAAGCCGCCGCTCCTTGAGACATCTTGGATGCCTTTGCTCTCTTGATGCTCCTTTCAACCTCAGTGGCATGGTGAAGCAAGTCCTCCATATTGAAATAAGGCACCATTTCCACTTTGTTGGCAATTTCAGGATTGAGACCATTAATGAATCTTGCAATGATGGTCTCCTCATCCTCCATGATGTTGGCTCGGGTCAAGGTCATCTCCAAGTCTTTATGGTAGTCCTCCACACTCCTTTGGCCTTGCACTAGCTTTTGAAGCTTGAGGTGTTGATCTTTAGTGTAGTAGCTAGGAACAAATCTCCTCCTCATCAAGGCTTTAAGGGCTCTCCATGTGTGTATGGGCTCCTCCTCATTCCTTATCCTAGAAGTAACATCCTGATTCCACCATACAAAAGCATAATTAGTGAACTTTATGGTAGCCAATTTAACCTTCTTTTCCTCGGAGTAATGATGGCAATCAAACACCATCTCAATCTTTTGCTCCCATTCCCAATATGCATCGGGATCACTCCTCCCTTGGAAGGATGGAATGGTAAGCTTGATGGAATTTAGGTTGTTATCCTCTCTTGGCTCCCTCCTCCTTGGAAGCCCATGGTCATGCCAAATTCTTTCTTCCTCCTTGGGTTCTTTTCTCCTTGGACCTCTCTTTGGTTGCAAGATAGGATTGGGTCTCCTTGACAACCTCAAATCAATGTCCTCAATCCTCCCCACAAGTCTAATGAGAGTTTCTTGAAATTCTCTCATGGTTGGCTCATCATTGTTTCTCACTTCCATCCTTCTATCATTCTGGCCCTCCATACTCCTGAAAATAAAGATCCTCACAAACACTCACCTCACGTGTTTCACTCAAAAGCTGAACACTCAAACACTCAATTTGTTAGTGAGATATTGCTATTCAAAGAGTTCTCAAAAGTTCTAAGAAAACTATCCTCAAAGCACACAAGAAAACTTGAATTCTTGAAGAACTATTTTTGACTCCAAAAGAGGTGGGCTAAACAAGCTTTAAAAGACTCTAGGAAGCTCTTGCAATTGATAATCACAAGAACCACAAAGAAAGCTTTTTGGCTAAAAAATAATGGGATAGGTTTTGGGGCGCAAAACTTTCAACACTTTGTAAAACTTCTCTTTTTGCAAGCTTTCTTTTCTTTGTTCTTTTCTTTTCTTTTCTTTTCTTTTCCTCTTTTATCTTTTTGTTTTTTTGTTTTTTGCTTGCTATTTTGATGCTAAAACAACTTTCTCCTTGAAGTTCCTTGCTGCCAAAGACAAAAAGTTAGATTTCTTTTCGGCCAAGACAAGAAACTATGAAAACATGCACAATTTGAAACAACTTTTTTGATACCAAACTTCCTCAACTTGGATCCTTCTTTTTTTGAAGTTTTCTTGAGTTTATGATGCTGGAAACAATGAAAACAAGAGAGATTAATATGGTTGGACATGAAACAGAAAGATAAGAAATAATCAGGAACAAACAATTTGAAACCGATAACACAAGGTGACACGGATTGACTTCTTTTTGTTGTTTTTGGTAGTTTGATTGGAAACAAAGGACACAGACCTGAAACAAGATGAAAAAGGATTAAAATAGAGAATTAAAACATGAATTTACTGAAAAAAAATTGAAAGAAAAACAAAGAGAAACAAGAACACAAAGATATGTCTTTCAATGGAACTTGTGGCTCTGATACCAACTGATGCGAACCCCGATGGTATAAAGACCATGAAACGCACCCAAGATGTTTTTCAAGCTCCACAAGACATCAAAGAGACTGGATTTTAAGACCCCCACTCCTAATCAACCTGTGACTAGAAACGAGAAGTATACGAACACCAAGAATACAAGCACACTTGTGCACCAAGGTAGTCCACAAAGAATGAAAGAGAAATTCTCTCCAAAATAGCAATATTATTTCATGTCAAGGCTGCTTTTTTTTAAAACCAGAATATATGCCTATTTATAGGCCTAAACTAGGGTAAAAGACTCAGCAAAATTCGCAGCCCAAGTCACCTAGGAAACCTAGTTACAAATGACTCAAGAAAACCTAGTCAAACTAGGATTCCTACACCCTTTTAACACATGTTTAAGGTGTGCAGTGAATTCCATTTATCCTAAGTGACCTAAATCACTTCCATGGCCTAAATAACATCATAAATAATGTAAATAAACAGGAAAATAAAATAAAATACGTTACAACACAAGATTGGCCATAAAAACCCCAAAATGGTCTTTTCAGGTGGTCCTTGGTTGTGTCTTCAACTTCAAGCTGAAATTAGAACTTGATGCAGCCATGATTTCTCAAAATTCAAAGCATGAAAGTTGTAGATCTATTTCTTAGCTTTGAAATGACACCTTAACCACACAAAACGAACATCTATAGCCAAAGATATACCCAAAATACTGCAACTGATTCTGAACCAGTGATAACTCGTAAATCGTGACTTTGAAGCTAAATTGGACCTTTTTAACGTGCAAACTGGGTTTCATGATGTTCACATGATTTGTAACTCCAGATGTTAGCTTTCCAATAAATCAATAATAAATCAATTCTGATCTGTTGTGCCTTCTTTGATCGTATCACAACCAAAAATGAAATTTTAGATGTCCTCAAAATATCAGAATTTACCAAATCTATGAAAAATTTTAAAAGAAACATTTTACTCAACCCGTGAATCTAATCAAACTAATCAGATTTGAGCAGATAGTTTGTATTGAGATTTTATCAAATACACCAAGAACAAATCATTCAAGACTTATTATTTTATTACTTTATTTTTTTTTTTCTATTTTTTTAAGAAATGCTAGATTGGATTATTTGAACATTCAGATTACTAGCCTAAAATTACAAGTTTTTGTGTTATGGATTATAGGATGCATTATAAGAATTAAAATCAAAATCAAATTATTCTAATATTATAAGAAAAAGAAGAAAAGAAAAAAAAAACATCCTAACTTATATTCCAATGCGAATTTAATAGCTACATTAATGTATAGCGAAACAAACAAATAAACAATAAATAATAAATAAAAAGTAATAAAAAAAATTGCCATAAGTGCCTTTTCTGTATAATAAAAAAAATGTTAGTGACTCATATGAATGAAATAAAAAAGATCATGGACTAATCAGGAGTTATACCGAAAAAAGAAGATGGTTGACAGGGTCAATGGTGGGAATCCAGGTTAAGAAATGGGTTGAGGAACCGGATCTCGATTGGATCTGGTTCCTCCTTCTTTGATTCGGCAATCGAAAAGCGAGACAAGGGCGACAAGGCTCCAGCTTCAGTGGCGACAACGCAGGAAGCAGCAACAGGCAGCGAATAGGGAGCGACAGGGGGATTGTACTCAGACGGTGATGGGGCGACAGTGCAGGGAGTAGTAGCGGGTGATGTCTGAGGGCGATTGGAAACGATGAAGTGATCAACATAGAGGGGGATGGCAGCGGCGTAGGCCTTTTGGCGATGGTGGAGCTCGAACAACGATTGGGGATGTGAGGAGACGTGGCAACTGGGGTTCGAAAGCATCGAGCAATAGTAGCAATACTCCAAGGGCGACGACAGCGAGGGAAGAAGGTTAGGTTTCTGGGGGAAGGGTAATGAAGAAGTAGGGACAAAATGTGCAATTTTTCCAAGGTTGAGTTTTTTGCCAATTTCTAGGTTTTTCTTTTTCCCTTTTTCTCAAATGTGGGAACCCAACTTATAATGGAGGATTTGTGGGAGATTCTATAATGCCGCTGCAACAACTATTGAGTAAAATGGCAAAAAATAAAATAGCACCGTGTAATAGATTTTTACCGGTTATCTGCTTCTTTCGGTTGTAAATGTAAATAAATTTAGTTTATAAAAGGAATAAAGTGTAAAAAGATAAAATAATGTATAATATTATATTTAAAAAATTCAATAAATATAATTGTTAACATGTTAGTGGTGAATAATTTGTATAAAAGGAAGAAAAAACTATATTAAATAGTGGTAAATACTTTGAGAGAAAGAGAGTTAATGTGATGAGTTTGATTTAAGGTGAGATAAAAGTAAAAAAAATAATATTAAATAATTTAAGAGAAATAGCAGTATGTATTACCATAATAAGAAGATGGTGGGTGGAATGAAAAAAAGGAATGAGAATTAATACGAGAAATTTGATTTAATATAGAGATGTGAATTAACATAGGAATAGTAGTTGTATTTGTTGATAAAAGGGAGTTAATACAACCAATAATGTGGGTAAATTAACTTTCAAGATTTTTCATATTTTTTTTTGTAGCTAATCTAACATTAAAAAATACTGATACACTCGGTTTTTCATTTTTTTTAATCACTTTTTTAGGGCTTTTATCAATTTTGTTATGTTTATCGCCTTTTTTTTACTATAAATGGCTTTTTTTTGTTTTTATCACTTTTATTAAACTGTTATCACCTTTAAAATAATATTATAGCATTTTTAAAAATTTTATCGCTTTTTAAATTTTATCCATTTTTAAAATTTTATCATGTTTCAAATAATGTTATCGCCTTTTTAAAAATTTTATCGCCTTTTACTAAATTTAATAGATTTTTAAATTTTGTCCCATTTTAAAATGTTTTAAATAATATTATCACATTTTTAAAAAAATTTCACCTTTTCATAAATTTTAGCATCTTTTCCTAAATTTGTATCATTTTCTAAAAATATTTATAATTTTTTTAAAATTTTTATCATTTGTGACGCTTTTTTTAAATTTCTAAAATTTTTTTAAAACTACTGTCATCTTTTATAGGTGTTTATCGCCTTCTTATATCTTTAAGGGTTAATGACAACATCCCTTATGGTCTAATGTAACTTACACTTTACCCTCTACTTTAAAAACTAACACCCAATTCGTTTTAACTTAAGTTAACTTAATTTTGAATGACTTATTTTTGTTCTTACGTGATACTAATTTTAATTTAGGCTAATATTATATAGATGAAATAATCCATTGAAAATATAGTTATTATAATCTTATTAATTTTTTATGAATTTTCTAGTTTTAGGCATTAAAAAGAAAAAATTCATAAAAATTTCATAATATCATAAAAATTTACTTTTAAATGGATTATTACATCTAAATAATATTGACTTTCAAATGAAATTAGTTTCAGATAAAAAAGATGTAAAAATAAAAATAAGCCATTTTAGATTAAGCTGACTTAAGTTAAAATGAATTGGGTGTAATACTTTACCCCAACTTCATTTGTAGAAAACAACTCCTGAAATCCAAAATTGAAACATCTGATAACTAAATTTCATTAATTTTAAGATTTTTCATATTTGTTTCATAACTAATTGAGCTTCAAAAAATATTAAAATCATTTTACATGAAAAAAAAAATGGATATACAAGAATACATAAGTCAACCACTAATTTAGCGGGTAATTTTTTGGGGAATGTGGTTCACAAAGTGGCCCCTAAATACATATTAGCAGTATAAATTATGGGTAAAGTGGTTAAAAAACTGATTCTTAACCATGTACCAACGGTTTCAACTCAGACCCCTAAAATTGAACCACAAAGACCCACAATTTGTACCACAAAAAAATTCGATTCATATTATAGCCTCAAAAAGCTCATCATAAATGGAGCGATTGTATAAATTGGCTACTCAAATTAAACCACAAGGGCCCAAAAGGTGCAATACAGAAAAGCAGTTAATATTCTGACTACGAAAAGTCAACCACTAATTTAGCGGTTTATTTTCTAGGGAATATGGTTCACAAAGTAGCCCCTAAATATATACCAGCAGTATAAATTCTGGATATAGTAGTTAAAAAATTGGCCCCTAACCGTGTGTCAGTGGTTTAAACTCAAGTCCCTCAAAATTAACGACAAAACCCCATAATTTGTATCACAAAAAAATGCAATTCATATTATGGGCCCCAAAAAGCTCACAACAAATGCAATGGTTGCATAAAATGGCCCTTCAAATTAAACCATAAGGGCACATAAAGTGCACCACAGAAAAGCAGTTAATATTTTGGCCCTGAAAAGTGAATCACTAATTTAGCGGTTTATTTTCTGGGGAATGTGGTTCACAGAGTGGCCCCTAAATACATACCAGCGGTATAAATTCTAGGTGAAGCAGTTAAAAAACTGGCCCTTAATCATATACCAGCGGTTTCGACTCAAGCCCCTCAAATTGAACCACAAAATCCCACAATTTGTACCACAAAAAAATGCGGTTCATATTATGGCCCCCAAAAAGTTGGCCACAAATGCAGTGGTTACATAAAGTGACCCCTCAGATTAAACCACAAGGGCTCACAAAGTACACCACAGAAAAATGGTTAACATTCTGGCCCTAAAAAGTCAACCACTAATTTAGCGGTTTATTTTCTGGGGAATGTGGTTCACAAAGTAGCCCCTAAATACATACCAGTGGTATAAATTCTGGGCAAAGCGATTAAAAAATTGGCCCCTAACCCTGTACCAACGGTTTTAACGCAAGCCTTTCAAGTTGAACCACAAAACCTCACAATTTATACCACAAAAAATTGCGGTTCATATTATGGCTCCCAAAAAGCTGACCACAGATGCAGCGGTTGCATAAAGTGGCCGCTCAAATTAAACCACAAGGGCCCAGAAAGTACACCACAGAAAAACAGTTAATATTCTAGCCCCGAAAATTCAACAACTAATTTTGTCTCCCGAAACATTTTTTAGAGGACGCAATTAGAAACTTCGTAAGTTGTAGAACTAAGTTAATAAAATACTAAAATTTTTACGCCTGAAAGTGTCATTTTAGCCCAAATGGTTGGGGGTAATGTTTTTTTCTCTAACTAAACGCCTTTTTTTCTCTAACAAACGTTGTTGTTCCCCCTAAACTTTTTTATATTTTTGTAACGCTTTTTATTAAATGTAATTATTAGTTCACTAAATTTAATTAATTTTAATTTCAACAGTCAATAAATTATTTAACAGTATATATCAAAATGGTTGCAACTTATTTCTTATTTTTTTAAAATTTATTTATCATCGTATTTCCCATTTCACCTACTAGTATTAAATATCTAGTAACATGGTTTTCAAAAGTAAAAAGTAAGTTATGAAAGAGTTTTACCCATTAACTAGTTTGTTTCGGTTGAAAATAAAATGGTAAGTTTTGTTTATAAAGGGAATAAAGATTAGGTAGATAAAATATTTATAATATTAAATTAAAAATTTTATTAGTGGTAAATAATTTAGGTAAAAATAAGAAAAATTGTATTAAATAGTTTGAAAGAAAGAGAGGAAATGTCATGAGTTTGATTTAATGTGAGATAAAAGTAAAAAAAAAAAGTTGTAAAGAAGTTGAGATAAGGAGCATCATGTATTAATAGAATAAGAAAAGAGTGGGTATAATGAAAAAGGAATGAAAATTAATGTGAAAATTTTGAATTAATATGGAGAAGTTAATTAATGTAGGAGTAGTAGTTTGTGTTTGTTAGAAAGAGGGAGTTAATACAAGTAATGAAGGTAAATAGGTTGAGGGGAGTACATGTGAAAGTAAAAGTTCAGAAGTTTTAAGTGCATCTTTTTCATATTTGTATCTCAACATGTATAAGATTAATGTAGACACGTAAGCAGAGAATGTAAGTGTCAATTATAGGTAAAATCATAAAGGGAGGATGTGTGAATTAGAAAGAGTTTGGGAAGGATTAGCTCAGTAATGATAGTTAATTTATTTGTGAATATTTAATTTTGAAGGTTTGCCAATTGCGTAGGAAAAGAGTTAGCCTTTCTAACTAAAACGCATTTGTTTGGACTAAATTGCTTTTGTTTTTATTAACTCATTTTTTTTGTTAATGACATGTTTTTATTAATAATAAAAAGATGACAATGAGTTATTGTTATGTTACATATTAATTTTTTTTGCCTTTTTAAAATTCATTAATTGTTTTAATATTAAAAATCCTTTTCATAAGTATTATCACTTTTTTTACAAATTATAACCATTTTTTGTTTTTTATCACTTTTTTAAAATATTTATCACTTTTTTTAATTATTTATCAATTTTAATATTTAATCACTTTTTTTAACATATTTATTGCATTTTTGAACTATTTATCGCTTATTTTGATATTTAATCACTTTTTTGAAATATTTACTTCTTCATTTTTTAATTATTTTGATCATTTTCTAATCATTTTTTAAAAATTTTTAATTATTTATCAATTTTTTTTTTTTGAAAAATATTTATTACATTTTTTAATTATTTATCACTTTTTTTTGTATATTTAATCACTTTTTTGAAAATACTTATTGCATTTTTAAATTATTTATCACTTTTTTATATTTAATAGTTGTTTAATAATTATTATCACTTATTTCCAATTTTCATAGTGTTTTTAAATTTCTTCAAGCCTTTTCTACTTTTCTTTTGCTTGTTTAAACAATATTAATGCTTTTTTTCAATTATTATTTTATCACTTTTTTAAAATCTAAAATTGCAGGTTCCGGGTTAAAAAGTTAATTTACCATCCTATGGCTATGTTCCCACCTCCTAATCTAACGGCTAAGAAGTCATTAGATTAGAAGGTAAGAGTATACACCGTTCGATGTTGCATTGCATTTTAATCTAGAACCTGGAGCTGTATCTTTTAACAGCGATAAAAAATTATAAACATTTTAAAACACCTTACTCCAAAATTAAACTTCAACTAAGTCGTGAATGTGGAACTGAGTTTGAATCTGGAAAAAAAAAAGTGGAGAGCGGATGATTGTGTGTTGAAGTTGCATTCGACAATGTTGTTGGCATGAAAACAGGAAGCAAAACGATGATGAAGAATAAGAGGAGAAAATCAGTAACAGAGGGAAAGTAAGTGTTACTTTTATTCTTTTGTGTTCATAGTAAAAAGGGAATGGGTTTGGGAGTTAGATATTGGGTGGTGATTAGTCATAGTTACAAAAATTATAGAAAAGTGATTGAGAGAGACAAAAGGTGAAAAGAATAGGGAAAATGCGATAGTGAAAGGAAAAATGTGACTAAATTAGTCATTTTTTTTTAATCATTGTCGCCTATTTGCTGATTTTTTTCACCTTTTTTTAAATTTTGGCACCTTTATGGTGATTGTGTCGCTAACATGTTTCCAATAATGTATATTACTTTGATTTTTTATTGATTCAGCGAGGAAAAAGATGTTGTACTGGATGTTGGTGAGGAAGAAGATGTTTCAACATTAAAGAAAAGTCGAAAGGATGAGAGGCTGCCCAGTGCCTAGAATAATTATCAGTGAGTAATCTGGTATTGGCTGTTGGTGTGTGTTATTATTTACTATAGTTATTAGAATTTATGTTCAAATATATGCAAGAGGGCATAGCGGGAGAGATGCAAAGATGCTGGATTGGCATATGATAGCGTTGTAAGTATATTATAAGTTGAATTATAACAGTAAGAGTAATAAGATTGTAATGATATGATTTTATGTTTAGGCTTGTCGTAACAGTTGGCAGGAAATGTCATCTAATAAAAAAAGTGAGTATGCAAACAAAGTGGAAGAGAAGGACAAGTTGAAGGTAAAGTTTACAATTTTCACATTTTGTATGATGATGAGGAAGTTGGGAGAGGAAAAAGAAGAGATACTAAAAGAAACAGCTTTTGGGAGTTTATTAGGAATAAAATCACATGCTCTGTGGGCGGACTTGGTGTTTCCATTGATTCAAAAATTTGATGTAAAGAAGAGAACTATTCGAATAGATGGGAGAGAGTATAAGATTATAGCAGCAAATTTCACTGAGATAATGGGGATTAAGGATGATATTGAATGAATTGAGTTGAATCGAAGTGATGTACCTAGAGAAGGTTTGGTGGCATATTATTGCCGGAAGGAACGGGATAGAAGGTGGACCATTAGGAGAAAAGTTGTAAAGCATGATCTATTGAAGAGTAATGACCCAAAGAAAGTGCATAGAGCATATGCATTATATTGCATGACTCATATTTTGTGTCCACCAATTCGAAGCCAAGTTGGTGTGGTGCATCTTGGATGTGTTAGGGATGTTAGCAAGATTGAGGAAAAGGCTTGGGCAAGCTTTGTAGTGGTTCAATTGGTTGTAGGAATTTAGAAGTGGAAGATGAAAAAGCAGAAGAAATTGACAGGATATGCTTTATTTCTACAAGTAAGTGTTGTTTCATGCATATTATAATTTGGTGCATATTATTATTTTGCATATATATTTGATTGAATCTATGTTTTGTTTATGTGGACAGATGTTTTTTGTGATGAAGGTTGCTGCTGGTAAATTGAGGAATGACAGTTTGAACCCAATAGTAGTTCAGCTTAATAAGGAAATGACTCGTAGGTTATTGGCCAAGATTCATATAAGGGTTAGAGGAGAAATGGAGGGTAATGATGATGAAAGTTATGTGAATGAAGATAATAAAGAAGTTGAGGAGGAAGAAGAGAGGAAGAGAGATAGACATGATGTAGATGAGCTGGGAGATAGAGATTATGCAGATGATGTGAATAAAGAATACGAGTCAGATGAGAATGGGAAGGAACGAAATGCTGGTCTAAAAAGTGTTATGAGGAGGATAAGTAGGAAGCCTGTAGATGAGGATAGAGAAAAGTTGAATAAGTTAGTTGATGATGTGGGGAAGCTAGTGCTAGAATATCAAAGAATGAGGACTGACGTTACTATGATTCGATTGATGCAAGAACTCTAAAAGGTACAATGGAAAAGGTTGCTCAGACTGTTAATATGCTTGTTGTACAAGGAGCAACAAGACGGGCCAAGGATGACAAAGCAGATACTCATGCATCGAATGTGCCAACACCAAAGAAGGTTCCCAATTCAAGATATCCTGATAATGGTAAAGACAAGGATGCTAGAATGCCTAAATGGAATGATGAGTTATTTCCTATGATGGGGACTGTGAAGGAAAAGGTGGAGAAATTTAAAGAACCACTCAAGCGGAAGATTGATGATCATGAGGTATGCTCACCAAAGAATGAATGCTTTAGAATCACTTGTCGGGATTAACGTTGGGAGCTCTTGCAAGAAGAAGTTATGGGTTGAACATGTAGGAGATGATTTTGAAATTGAGGGGGAGTCATCTGAAAGAAATGATGAAGATGATGAGGTAATTAGTGTTTACCTTATTAACTGTTTGCTTGTTAATTAACTGGTTAATTGGTTTCCACTAATTGTAGGACATGAAGGATAAGTTGAAATTTTTTATGGAGCAAGATATAACAAGAAAAAAATCAGAATGTGATGTAATTCCATCACATTGGCGAAAATTACCATTCTGCATGGTTGGAAGAACAAAAAGTTGTTTCGGGGAATGGTATTGGGCTGGTCCTTAAATGGTGGCAACTTCTATTGAGGATAGAACTCATCGAGTGATCCAATATGCTCTTTTAGAGAATATAGTCGATATGAGGTATACTCGTTTACTTTATATGATTGTGATGGGTTAATGCAATGATTAACTTTATATGATTATGTTGTTTGGTAGTGAGGTTCTTGCTATGTCACCATCCGGCTATGAGTTGGTAAGAAAAGATGTTCAGATATTGAGGCCATGTAAGTGGTTGTTTTCAACTGTTATCAGCTATATGGTGACTGTTCTTTGTGCAAAGGAGAAGGGGAAGACAGATGGTGTTTGTTGTTGGTGGTTTATGATAGAATTCTCGGTACGTATGAATATAAAAGTCCATTTTAGATGTTTGTAATTAAATATGGTGATGAATGAATTTATTTTTTACAAATCAGCATACGACACTAGGGTTGAAGCCTGTGCTTTTGAACAAATTGTTGACCATGGATGGTTTGATCTTGATGCAGGGGTTCGGTGACTTCTTGAAAAGGTTTTATGAAGATTAAATATGTAAAATAATGTCATTACATTTATTGGATTATTAACATAGTTTGATTTCCTTTTGCAGATTTATGTGCTTGTGTATGATCGACCCCGTAAACATTTTTTTCTTGTTGTTATGGATATATTAGATAGACAAGTGCAGTTGTGGGACTCTATGTCACCTAGCAAACCTGTACATGAGTACAGACATTGGATATCACACATTGTAAGTTTGATATTAACTCAATGGCAGTTTGAAAGTTGTAATAAGAGGGTGATTATAATGGAGTTCTTTTAATTATAGGCTAGAGTGCTTGAGTATATTATTTTACCAAAGGGGTATTGCCTTTTGGATTTTCATCATGTAAGAGTTCTGGTTACAAAGCATCCAAATGGATATGACTGTGGAATTTTTACTTGTATGCTAATGGAGAAGTCGGACCTTGCCATATTTTTCAACAGTGAAACAGTATGTTACACTCTCCATTCACTACTTAGGTATATTTATTCAATATTATTTTCTAACATTTTTATGGTATTACAGTGGGATAGCCATAAACAACGATGTGAGTTGCTGGTTCAAATTTTGTGTGGTGAAGAGATAAGGAATGCCCAACTCTTGATAAAAGCAGCAACATCGTGGCACGAAGCACAAGTAGTTAAACGTGCTCCAGTGGTAGTTGATCTTAAAGATATTCTCTCATCTGGTGATACAGATGTGTGACCTGCTGAAAAGCGAAGAACACGTGGTACCCAAATAAAAAATGTGAAAAGGTGAAGTTTTTAGTACAGCAACAACATCTGTTGTGGAAGTTAAAAAGCCCAAAGGGAAGGGGCAAGGGAAAGCGAAAGCGAAAGGGAAAAGTAAAGTCACTAAGAAAAAGAGTTGATTATGTGATTGGGTGCGTTAATGTGTAAGAATCATATTTTTGGAACTTGTACATGTTTAGATGTTTGTAATAAAAACTAGCAACAAAATTGTGTCGCATGTTGATATGTAACCAAGAAAACCGTTAAGAACTTGAGAAAGACAATGATAATTATGAAAAGGCGATTACAAATTAAAAAAAGTGAAAATAATTGAAAAAAGTGATAAATATTTTAAAATAGCGATTACAACCTAAGAAAGCGATATAATTTCAAAAAAGTGATAATAATTTTGAAAAGATGATTTAAAATTAACAAAGTCGATAATAATTTAAAAAAGCAATAAATATTTAAAAAAAGCGATTAAAACCCAAAAAAGTGATATACTTTTTTAGATCAGAAGGTGTAAACAGTAAGACATGAGGGTGGGGTTAGGTGTAAGTTTTGAAATATATGGAGCAACATGTAAGTTACATTGACCATAAGAGAGATGTTGTCATTAACCCATTAATATTATAGAACCCAGCTATTAAATTTCCACCACCCCTTTTGAATTTTTACACTTCCCCAACCCCCTTTGAATTTTTACACCTTCCCCTGTAACTCTATTATTTAATGTTCCTCCATTATTCTCTGCTCCCATCACCCCCAAGTCTATCTTTCCCTCTCCTCACCTTACATATTCCTACCTTTCATCCACAAACAATGTCCCACGGTGTTGCTGGAGACTATGTGAAGGAATTACCATGCGATTTCAGGACATTAATGATCAAAAGGCTAACGCCTCGAAAGAAATTTTATCCTTCAACAACTATCTACTTAGACCTGGAGTCTCATGTTTTTCACCCATTACAGTCAGTATGTTTCCATTTTAACTACTAAATTTGTTGTTTCGATTTTAACTGCTAAAATATGTATGATGTTAGAAACAAAAAAACTATTTAAAAAATGCTTTCATTATTGTAAAAAAGTGATAAAATATAAATTGCAAAAAAGCATTAAGATTATTTTAACAAGCAAAAGAAAAGTAAATAGAAATCTAAAAAGGCAATACAAATTTGAAATAAGCGATAATAATTACTACAATGTGATTAATAATTAAAAAAGGTGATAAATATTAAAAAAATGGTCAATATTTTTAAAAAGTGATTAAAAACTGAAAAACTGATAAAAAAATTCTTAAATGTAATAAATATTTTAAAAAATTGATAAAAAAAACTAAAAAAATTAAATTTTTTTAAAAAAAAAAGTGATTAAAATATAAAAAAAGTAAGTA
The DNA here is from genome assembly GCA_005392925.1 of Aquilaria sinensis. Classification (NCBI taxonomy): domain Eukaryota; kingdom Viridiplantae; phylum Streptophyta; class Magnoliopsida; order Malvales; family Thymelaeaceae; genus Aquilaria; species Aquilaria sinensis. Next base: position 227,331 of record SMDT01003168.1, on the reverse strand, counting down.
AAAAATTATAAACAAAGGTCATAAATGTTAAAAAAAGGTAAATATTTTTAAAAAGTGATAAAAATTATAAAATGCAATATATATTTTTAAAAAGCAATAAAAAACTAAAAAAAGTGATACAATATAAAAAAAAGGCAATAAATTTTAAAAAATGGTAAATATTTTTAAAAATCTATTAAAAACTAAAAAAGTGATAAATAATTCTGAAATGCAATAAACATTTTTAAAAAGTGTTTAAAACTAAAAAAAGTGATTTTTTTTTTCAAAAAAGTGATAAATAATTAAAAATGCTAGAAATATTTTTAAAAAGCGATAAATAAGAAATCTAAAAACTGATTGAAAAACAAAAAAAGTGATAATTTGTAAAAAAAAATGATAATACTTACTAAAAGCCTTTTCAAAATTCAAAAATGTGATAAATATGTAAAAAGTGATAAATATTTTTAAAAAATAATTAAAAACCAAAAAATGCTATAATTATTTAAAAAAACCGATAATGATTATTAAAATCTGATTAAAAATAATAAAGGTGATAATAATTAAAAAAAGTGTTAAATATTTTTAAAAAGTGATTAAATATCAAAAAGTGATAAATTATAAATAGTCAATAAGATTTAGTAATGGGCAATTAAAAATTGTAAATAGGCAATAATAATTATTAATACACGAGTAAAAATTTAAAAAGGCTATAGTAATTCAAAAAAACAATACAGATTTTAAAAATATAATAAAAAAATGTGATAACAATTATAAAAATTAAACAATAAAAAATCAAGAAAAGGCTATAATATTAATTTTAAAAGCACTAAAAATTTGAAAAGAAGACAAGTATGTTATAAAAACGAGTAAAATTTAACAATAGCGAGAATAATTTTAAAAAGTGAAATAACTATGAAAAGCGATTACTATTGTAAAAATGCGATAAAAATTCAAATAATTCGATATGTAATTCAATACAACGATTGTATAATTTAAAAAGAGATAGTGTTAACAAAACGCTGTTATTATTAAAGAATATCATTGTTTGTGAATCTATTACCCTCTATTATGTTAGATTTCAAGTTACATTCAGGTTTTATACTGTGACATGTAATTTGATATATACAGAATAGGCTCAGTACATACCGTGGACATGGCAGTGTGAAGCCACTATTGGAGTGGTTTAATGGGTTCCTAAAGACTGTGAAAGATATGATAAGAGCAACGAGTATGTTCAACGCAGTTAGAGCACTGAAGTCCATCTACTGCAACAGACACTTAGTTCGTGCACTTAGCCACTTTTGGTAGGATATGACACACACATTTCACTTCCCATCTATTGGAGAGATGATCATGACACCTGTAGATTTTGCGGCAATAACTGGCTTGCATTGCAGTGGCGATCAAATTCCTATTAATGTGGAAATATGCAAAGATGTCTCCCACCTGCAAATGCTAGTCGGTGATGGTTGGGAGATATTCCATAAAAAAAGAAAGGTGAGTTTTAAGATAATACTTGACACGTATAGAGGCTACCGATAAAAAACCATGGAGAGAAAGAATCACTTTGTTTGTGTTTTCCTAGCAACCTTTCTTGGGACAACCATATTCTGTGACACAAGTACGAGTAGTTTTTATACATGGTGAAGTACCGCATTGGCTAATCTGTACTTGTATATGGATGGTCTGAGCAGGGGTGCTCAAGGGAGTAGTGGCTTTTGGTAGTCATGGCAGGTAACTATTACATAGTTGAATTACTTTACTGAATTATCTACATCAGTTACATTTGAAATGATTATTAAATTATCATGTTCAATATAAATTATTTACAATCATAGACATGGGCATGCAAGCATTTCATGGATATTAGGCCTAACCTAAATTTGAGCGGAGATGGGACATACCCTAGAGAAAAGTACTATGTTGAGGGACACTTGGGGGCATGGCATATGACACTGAAGTGTATATTAAGCTATTTAAGATAATAAACATGGCAGCGGTGAAAATGTGGCTGTGGGAGAAGTACGTGGATGACCTACAGCAGTACGTGAGTGAAAGTTTAGGGGCAACAAGGTGTCAAATTTTACTTGAAAGCCCATGTGGTTGAGCCTGGTTTTTAGGTGAGATGGTCTTCAGACAACACATTAGCTTTCGACAAATGCATGACAAGACCATTCCGAACCCGCTGCCAACATCCATGTTCAACCATAAGTGGCGCCGTGCAGAAGTGACAGCAGCAGTTGAAGGATCATTATGGGACAATAATTCAACCATTCTACTTTCTAGTACATTTCAGTTGTGGTAAGAGGGCATGATGAAGGAGCTGGCCGAAGTCATGAAAGGTGGGGACGTAGGTGCATCTACCAGTGGCTTAGGTGGGACAACTATGTCGACTGTTGCACGTGAAACAGACACTATAGTAGAAAGAGCTGAAATACAACTACCTGCTACATCTATGTTGCTCCCAGATCTCGAGATAGGAGAGGCTAAACTGCTAAGAATTCCAAGCATTGAGGATGAGGATGAGGATGTCGAGGGTGTACCGCTTGATCCTTCGATAAAATCTGTAAGTTTATCATGTCATACGTTATCGTACTCAATCCTGTAACAGGCTTAGCTTCTGATTTTAAAATGTAATGTATAGGTGAGGAGAGACACTGTCGAGAAGCTACTGTGCTTTGTGGCAGGTCTAAAGAAGGCTGTAACGGACAAAATACGGAAGGATGCGAAGAAATTGTCTTTGAAATAGTGTGTAAGTCTGTAGTCTATATAAAATTTTGTTTTTAATTATGAAATATTAATGATATATCTTATGGTTGCAAGTGACATGTGGAGGAACAACTGTAGACGCTGGCTTGGAACAAAAGCAATATCGTCGTCGTGGCAAAAAAATGGTGCAGGATAAAGGTTCCCACAGTGATGGAGATGAGAGCGATGAAGTTGGTGCCGAATCCCATTCAAAAGGAGATGAGGCGGATGACGATGGCCAGCATGAAGACATTGTTGGTGATAAAGGTTTAGATTCTGATGGTAGGAATGAAGAGGATGAGGGAAACGATGAAGATGACTCAGCTGTAGAGTTAGATGTTGAACTTGGATCAGACTCAGATGAGCCTACATCTGGTGGATGGTTGGAGAGCCGTACTAAGCACATGGAAGATAAGTCTGCAGCTAAGAGGCAAAGGAGAAGGTGAATGGCATTGGAACTAAGATGCTTTTCAATTTCCTTAACAGACAATATGATATGTTTTTCAATTTTGTTTCAAGACAATATGCATGATTTTGAAACTATGTTATGTTATATCGATGTAACGTGGATGCCAAAATGTTATTCCTCTGAATCTTTATATAAACTGAAGTATGATAAATATATTATTTAATTCATCTTTTTTCCCATTAATATTTATTCATATAAAAAAATACTTTTATCAACATATTCTCGCATTTCAATTATCCATATTGCCTTTCTTTATATGTTATTGTCTATTTTTTACTTTTCTCATTTATTTTGAATTGAAATCACCTTTTTCCTTGTTAAATCGCAAATTAGGCACGCAAGTTCCTTAAGATGGCTATTTTTGCCCACAATTTTTTAAAAATAAATCACATATATCTACGGTTTTTCTTAACACAATAATATCATTCCATAATCCCAGGTACTATAGTCCCAGGTTTTAAATTAATACACGGTCCAAAATGATAAAGCCATCTCTTATATTAACTCGTACTAGAATGATGCCTCAATGTACCTTGAAAGCTACTTTCAGCATTGTGGTAATAATAGTCAATTGCCTTGTTGCATGCAAAAAACCCAGATTCCCCTGTGTTGAATGTCCATCCCATGAATTGAGATTTCAACAAATTCTAGAATGAATTATCATTACTTGTGAAAGATTGTGTCATTCTCCAATTGGCTTCAGAGTCTAGCATTGAAATAATTTGACTTTCTTCATTATTTGGGGCAACTGTAAAACCTAAAAAGAGTGTGTGGCTACTATTAACATGGTCATCCGGGATAAAGCTAGGTGATTTGTTAAGAACAAAAATAGCCTATTCACCATTTCCTTTTTCAGGGCATTCTTTGTCAACTTTGGATTCTTGCACACACCCACAGGTTGTGTGGTTATTTGATCCACATTTTTTGCACTTCATCCTTCATTCACCAATATTTGCTTTATTCCTACCACATCTTTTACCAGTGATGACAACTTGATTACGAACTATATTGACATCAAGAACTGTAGCCTCACTATCCATAGTATTCAATCCTTCTAACCTCTTGGTGTACAACTCTCCAACTCGAAGAGTTAGCTTACTCAATTCTTCTCTGACTTCATTATAGCCTTCTTCATCACACCTTGCTGCAAGATAAAAAATTTTATTACCCATGGTAGTCAGCTGTGACTGTCTTGCATTGTACACCTCCTCCATACTGGCAGACAAATTTTCTTTAACACCTAAATTTTTACCCAGTTTTTTAGCATTCTTTGTCCATCTTTTAACACCTAAATTTTTAGCATTGTCCATCAATCTCTCAGGGATCATCTTTGCATTTTTTAACTTCAGGACTAATAAAATATAGTGACATGGAATTCCTAGTACATTTCCATAACATTGAATTCAATACCACAACTATATATATTTAGCAATAAAAAAACATTAACTACAATTCAATCGCATTAATAACTTAATTTGAATCATGAAGATACCTTTGTAAGTTGGCTTTTTGCATGAACATTCCCATATTTCTCTATCAAACAAGTGATGTACCAGCCGTGGTTGAGCCATGTAACCATAGTGACCAACACGGTACATTTTTTCCTTTCCAGTCATACAAATGTAACACAATAGGATAATTTGCCTCTTCTATTATCTCGCCACGCACTTTCTGGAAACATTGATGGGGTGTATACTTCAGCTGCATGTCTCTCAAGTGTCTTAAGATGTGTAATGAATTGAGCATTTGTGTGTCTGCTTTTAAAATTGTTTAGCACCTCAATCTCACGTAATTAAACTTATAAGTTTGAAACTTATAACTACATTTTGTATTTTAAAAATCATAAACACAAAAAAAGAATGATTAACATCATAAACGAGCAATAGAATAAAATAAAAGCAATAACAAACAAAAAAAAGTGATTACCAATACGAAAAGGCGACAAAAAAATGTGATTACTGGTAGATAACTCATCATCACCTTTTTATTATTAATAAAAACATCTCATTTACAAAAAAAGTGACTTAGTAAAAGCAAAAGCGATTTAGTCCAAACAAATATGTTTTAATTAGAAAAACTTACTTTTAACTTCTCTACTACGCATTTGGCAAACCTTCAAAATTAAACATTTACAAATAAATTAACTATCACTACTGAGCTAATCTTTCCCAAACTTTTCCTAATTCACACATCTTCCCTTTATGATTTTACCTATAATTGACACTTACATTCTCTTCTCACATGTCTACATTAATCTTATATATGTTCAGATACAAATATGGAAAAGATGCACTTAAAACTTCTGAACTTCTACTTCCACACTTACTCCCCTCAACCTATCTACCTTCTTGACTTGTATTAACTCCCTCTTTCTAATAAACACAAACTACTGCTCCTATATTAATTAACTTCTCCATATTAATTTAAATTTCTCACATTAATCTTCATTCCTTTTTCATTCTACCCACCCTTTTCTTATTCTATTAGTACATGATGCTTTTTATCTCAACTTTTTAAAATTTTTTTTTTTACTTTTATCTCACTTTAAATCAAACTCATGACATTTCCTCTCTTTCTTTCAAACTATTTAATACAATTTTTCTTATTTCTATCTAAATTATTTACCGCTAATAAAATTTTTAATGTAATATTATAAATTATTTTATCTGCCTAATCTTTATTCCCTTTATAAACAAAACTTACCATTATATTTTCAACTGAAACAAACCAGTTAACAGGTAAAACTCTTTCATAACTTACTTTTTACTTTTGAAAATCATGTTACTAGATATGTAATACTAGTAGGTAAAATGGGAAATACGATGATAAATAAATTTTAAAAAATAAGAAATAAGTTGCAACCATTTTGATATATATTATTAAATAATTTATTCACTGTTGAAATTAAAAATAATTAAATTTAATGAACTAATAATTACATTTGATAAAAAGTGTTTCAAAAATAGAAAAAGCGTTTAGGGGAGAACAACAGAGTTTGTTAGAGAAAAAAAAAGCATTTAGTTAGAGAAAAAAACGTTACCCCCAATAATTTTGGCTAAATTGACACTTTCAGGCAAAAAACTTTTAGTAATTTATCAACTTAGTCCTAAAACTAATGAAGTTTCTAATTGAGTCCTTTAAAAAATGTTTCAGAAGACAAAATTAGTGGTTGACTTTTTGGGGCCAAAATATTAACTACTTTTCTATGGTGTACTTTCTGGGCCCTTGTGGTTTAATTTGAGGAGCTACTTTATGCAACCACTGCATTTGTGGTCAGCTTTTTGGGGGCCATAATATGAACCACAATTTTTTGGGTACAATTTGTGGGATTTTATGGTTCAATTTGAGGGGCTTGAGTTAAAACAGTTGGTGCACGATTAGGGGCCAGTTTTTTAACCACTTTACCTAGAATTTATACCGCTGATATGTATTTAGGGGCCACTTTACCAACCAAATTCCCTAGAAAATAAACCACTAAATTAGTGGTTGACTTTTTTGGATCAGAATGTTAATCGCTTTTCTGTGGTACACTTTTTGGGCCATTGTGGTTTAATTTAAGGGGCCACTTTATGCAACCGCTATATTTATAGTGAGCTTTTTGGGGGCCATAATATGAACCGTATTTTTTTGTAGTACAAATTGTGGGGTTTTGTGGTTCAATTTGAAGAGCCTGAGTTTAAACCTCTGGTACACGGTTAGGGGATAGTTTTTTAACCGCTTTACCCAGAATTTATACCGCTGGTATGTATTTATGGGCCACTTTGTGAACACATTTCCCAGAGAATAAACCGCTAAATTAGTGGTTGACTTTTTGGGGCCAGAATGTTAACCACTTTTCTGTGGTGCACTTTCTGGGCCCTTGTGGTTTAATTTGAGGGGTCACTTTATGCAACCGCTGCATTTGTGGTGAGCTTTTTAGGGGCCATAATATGAACCGTATTTTTTTGTGGTACAAATTGTGGGGTTTTGTTGTTTAATTTGAGGGGCCTGAGTCAAAACCGGTGGTACACGATTAAGGGCCAGTTTTTTTACCGCTTCACCCAGAATTTATACCGTTGGTATTTATTTAGGGGCCACTTTGTGAACCACATTCCTCAAAAGATAAATTGCTAAATTAGTGGTTGACTTTTCAGGCTTAGAATGTTAACTGCTTTTCTATGGTGCACTTTCTAGGCTATTCTGATTTAATTTGAGGGGCCACTTTATGCAACCGCTATATTTGTGGTGAGCTTTTTAGGGGCCATAATATGAGCCACATTTTTTTGTGGTGCAAATTGTGGGGTTTTGTTGTTCAATTTGAGGGGCTTGAGTCAAAACCACTAGTACATAGTTAGGGGCCAGTTTTTTAACTGCTTTACCTTGAATTTATACTGCTGGTATGTATTTAGGGGCCATTTTGTGAACCATATTCCCCAGAAAATAAACCACTAAATTAGTGGTTGATTTTTCCAGCCCAGAATGCTAATCACTTTTCTGTGGTGCACTTTCTGGGCCATTTTGGTTTAATTTGATGGACAACTTCATGTAACCGCTTCATTTGTGGTAAGCTTTTTGGGGGCCATAATATGCACTGCATTTTTTTGTGGTGCAAATATTGGAGTTTTGTGGTTCAATTTGAAGGGCTTGAGTTTACACCACCGGTACACGGTTAGGGGCCAGTTTTTTAATCACTTTACCCAGAATTTATACCGTTGGTGTATATTTAGGGGCCACTTTGTGAACCACATTTCTCAGAAAATTTACCACTAAATTATGGTTGACTTTTTCATTCTCGTATATATATATTTTTTCGTGTAAAATTATTTTAATATTTTTTAAGCTCAATTACAACGAATCAAATATAAAAAAATCCTAAAATTGGTGTAAAAAAATGAAAAACTGACCATATTGGTATTTTTGAAAGTTGAAAAATCTTAAAAGTGGTGTAAAATCTGGTTATCAGATGTTTTAATTTAACCTCATTTGCTGAATTAACTTCCTCTTACCAACAAACACACCTACTACTTTTACATTAATTCACTTCTCCAAATCAAATTAATTTTCTCACATTAATTCTCTCAAATTAAATACATACTTCTATTTCTCTAAAATTATTTAATACTTTTTTTTTAACTTTTATCTCATCTTAAATCAAACTCATCACATTAACTCTTTTTCTCTCAAAGTATTTACCACTATTTAAAACCATTTTTCTTACTTCTATCTAAATTATTTACCACTAACTAAGATGTTAAAAATTATATTTACTGAATTTTTTAAATATAATGTTACACATTGTTTTATCTTTTTACACATTATTATTTTATATTTTTAAACGTTATTCCCTTTATAAATAAAACTTTTTTACATTTACAACCGAAAAAAATAGGTAACCAGTAAAAATCTTTTACACGTTACTGTTTTATTTTTTGTTGTTTTCTTGCCGTAGTGGCAATGTAGATTCTCCCGAGGACTTGTATATGAGATTAGGGAGGATTTTGTGATATTAAATTATATCCAAATCAAATTTGAAAAGATTTATTTTCTTAAGATATAATTTGGCCAAAATACTAGTTTCAGTCCAATAAAAATTGTAGGCTAGTATTCTGGTCCCTAGTTTTATGAAAATTTTTAATTTAGCCCGTTCTTTCCAAGATCTATCAAATTAGCCCACAATTTTATAAGATCATTAGATTTTGCCCAAAATTTCAAAAAATTATCAGATCTACCTCAAACTCTCGAGAAGTGATATATTTTTCCCAAATTTTCCATTTTTGCCTAAAACTTTGTAAAAAACCCTCTAATTCACACCCAAACCCTTCCATTTTGCCTAAATGACTAATCTAAATTCATAAAAATTTATAACCTATCTCAATGCACCTAACGCTGTCAACTACCTAACATCTAAAATGACCAAAGTGACATTAATGTCCTATAAAATTACCAAATTGCCCCTAAAAAATGCCCCCAATACTAATTTTTTCTAACCTATAACTAAATAAAAATTAGTGCCCGAATAAAATTGGGTGTCAACAACTACCCCCTTTTGCATGTTTCATGAAACATTATGCATACAAAGCCATAACCAAATTTTGTCTGATATTTTGTTTGAACAATGAGATCCCTCCCACTGTAAAAAATCATAAGAAGAAAAATATTTTTCTTGTTGAGGTTAAGTAACTTTCCTTATTACTTCCACAATAGGAGCCTCTTATTATTTAAGAATCTAAGGAGAAAAACTCTTTCCTCTTTTCTCATTAAGGTAAGGAACCCTCATTGCCTTTTTGCAATAGAAACCTTTCTATTGTTTCCAAATCTAAGCGGAAAACTCTTTTACTCTTTTCTTGAAAGGTTAAGGAACCTTTCGTATTACCTCCATGATAGGAACCTTCCTATCATCTAAGAATCCAAGGAGAAAAACTCTTCGTTCCTTGTTTATAAAGCCTGGGAACTCTCCTAGCCTTTTTCAATATAAACCTTCATATTGTTGCATGGGAGAGAGAACCCCTCATTCATTCCATTTACCTTTGGTAGAGAAGCATCTCTTACCATGATTTAAGATATATAGAACCTTTTCTTTACCACCTCTTATTTCCATTGAGAACCCTGTTTCTTTATCACCTCATTTGAACAATGAGAACCTTCCCACCTCCAAATATTTGAAGGAGAAAAACCTTTTCTTCCTTTTTCATGAGGTTAAGGAACCTTCTTTATCTCAACAATGGAGACTCTAATATTCCTTAAAAAAAACCAAGGAGAAAAGCTCTGCCCCCTTGCTTATAAGGCTAAGGAACCTTCCTTGCGTTTTTGAATAAGAACCTTCCTATTGTTGCATGAAAAAAAGAAACTCTTTTATCATTTTGTTTACCTTTGTAGGCAGAGAACTCTTTCATGTCATTTCCCTTTATAGGCAAAGAACCTTCTCTAGCTATTTTTGTAGGCAAAGAACTCTTTAGCCATTTCCTTCTGCCAGTAGAGAACCCTTTCATGTCATTGCCCTTTTGTAGGTAGAGAACTCTCTTTGGCCATTTTCCTTCGTAAGTAGAGAACCCTCTAATGCCAATTCCATTTAGATGTGATGAGGTAGAGAAACCTTTTCTCATTTAAAACCTTAGTTTTCCCAAATTATGAGTAAGAGAATTTCCTTCTCTCTGAAACCTTACTTTATCATTTCTTCAAATATGATGAGGTAGAGAAATCTTTATCATTTCAAACCTCAATTTGTCCAAAAGATGTGCAATAAATTACGTTTTCTTTGAAACCTTAATTTAGTTATCTTTTAGATGAGATGAGATAAAAGAAACCTTTCTAATTTAAATCCTCAGTTTTTCCAAGTAGTGAAATTAAGGAACATTTCTTGTTATCTCAAATGAAAATTTTCAAGAAAGGAACCAAACTTATAATAATTCTATCAAACATGTGAATTCCAAAATGAGTGAGTTTGACATTTGAAATTTCATGAAATTAGTGAATTTAAAAAAAATGAGTGAACTTAACAAAGATAAATTTTATAAAATGAGTGAATTTCAATAAATTCAGAGATCCCACAAAATAGGTGAATCTCAAAAATAAGAAATTCTACAAAATGAATAAATCTTAAAATTGAGAAAATCTACAAAATAATTGAATTCCAAAAAGTGTGTGAATCTTAAAAAGTGGAAATTCCATGAAATAAGTGAATTTCAAGAAAGTAAAATTTCACAAAAATGAGTAAATCTCAAAAGTGAGAAATTTTATGAAAGGAGTGAATTTCAAACTAGCTGAAGTTTCCATAAAATAAGTGAATCTTAAAAGTGAAATTTTTTTAAAAATGGTTGAATTTAAAAAAATTTACAAATCCCACAAAATGAGTGAATCTAAAAAATAAGAAATTCCACAAATCCTTAAGATTTCACAAAATGAGTAAATCTTAAAAGTGAGAAATTCCAAAAAATGAGTTAATTTCAAAAAAATTGAAGATTTTACAAAATGAGTGAATCTTAATAATGTAAGAATCTTAAAAAGGTATGAAATCCATGAAATGAGTGGATTTCTCAAGTGAAGCTTATCCTATAAGAAACCTTGAGAGTTGAAAATGTCTTAAAATGCCTTAAAAATACCTTAAGAATATCTCAAAATGAGCTTTGAGAAAAACAATACCTTAAGAGAATAACCTTCCAAACATGCCTTTATGATGAGGATTGTTTTGGAAAATGGTATGACAACCCATGGATGTCAACCCTTCAAGTTTACCCTCTTAGCATGAAAATAAGCTATGATTTCTTTTTATTTGATTAAGATGTTCTGTTATTCTTTCCTTTTCCAACTCAAAGATGTAAAATGCACAAGGTGAAAGGTAGAAATAAGCATCAAAATGATGATGGTCTTTTTGTAGATAAAGTAGAATGGTATTAAGAGATAAATACTTGGCTGAGGAAAGTCAAGTTTAAATAGTGTAAAACTAGAAGGTCAAGTTTGAATGGAATAAAAGAAAGGCCTTTTAGTGCCACCCATGAGTAAATTTGATTGCCTCAGAAAACTTGGTAGTGCCAATCCTGAATCTACAACCTTTTCCAAAAAGTTGGACCTCATCTGTTATCACCTGGCTCTTATGATGGTTTGCTTTTGAAAAACTCAATGGAGAATAGCCTTGATCACATCACTTCCTTGAAACAATCGAAATCTTGTCTACTACCCCTGATTCTTGAGAACTAGCTTTGAATATTTCCTCTCATCTTCTAAAATGCCTTCGTATGTTTTTAGTTTAGAATGCATATCTCACTTTTCTTTTATTTTTTTCCTTTCATTTTTATTTTTTTTAATTTTTGTGCTTTAACTTTTGCCTAGGTTATGTTGGAGGTTTACAACTTAACCTTTATCCTTTTTCTTCTTTCTTTTTTTTTTTCTTTATGAGCTATGATTTTGATAACTTGAAGGCGTTGTTATTCACTTTATGTGATGTGCTAGATAGCCCTTCTATGGTGTTCAATAGAAGTGGACTTAAGTGAGATGGCTTTGAGTGACACTTGCTGCTCATCTTTGCTCTCGATCCCTTCTTTCTTTTGAATTTATATTTTGTTTTCTTTTGATGGAAAGGAGGGATTTCTTCTTTGAAATTTTCTTTTTGAAAAGTTAAGAACTTTTTCTTGTGTTGAGCAATCGTGAGATACCACCAAAGTCTTTTAATGTCATGAAGATTATCTTCTCCAAAAGCTAACTAAAAACTGCTTGTCATGATATCAATATCCTTTGCAATCTTTCTCTTTTATTTTATGATGAAAGTTGAGGTACAATATTTAAGACCTTTCTTTATAGATTTGGTAGCATTTTCATGATCACCACTATCAAATCTCCTTTAGCTCTCATTTCCACCTATGAGTAGCATTTTCAGATTTGTGTTTGTTTATAAAATAGAGTACAGTGGCAAAAAGACTGAAATGGACGATATAATGGCAAGAAGTGTGAATTAGATGTAAAACACTAATTTTTTATTAAAAGGTTGTGAAATACGCACGTTATATCTTTTTATTGTAAAAGAAAAGAATAACAGATGTCCATTTAACAAAGACTACACTTTAGATTATGGACTAAATCCAGGAGATTTTTACCATTAAGTTACTTTGGCAAGCTCTCAAAGATACAAGTTCACTCAAAGGATTTCCTATCATTCAAAAGTCTGTATAGATTTCTTTATTGGATCTAGCTAAAAAATTCTTCTAGAATAAATGCTTTCCCCATCCATAAAAGGGGCATAGAAACTTCTCTTATCCAAACATTGTTTGAGGGCTCACTGACAATTGTATTCATTTTGCTCCATGTCATTCTTGTATTACACCAAATTGGAATGAAAATTTTGAAACTTTTAAATGCAATGATTTCTTCATTGTATGAATGCATGAAAGTGGGGAATGATGTGTGCATGTAATAAATGAGCTTAATTATCTATTATCGTGGAACTATAAGACTTATTGTTGACAAGAAAATTAAGAGTGAATATTGATTGATATATGATTTTGATGCATGAAAAAAAAAGTTTACTTAAGAAAACAAAAGAACAAGAAAAGAATAAAGTTAGTAAAAGTTAGAAAACAATAACATATGGGCTAAAATGAGAAGAGAAATTCAAAACATTAAGAGAACAAGTAATTGAAGCAAAGGCGAACGGATCAAAGCAACAAAAATAACCTAAAAACAACATGCCTATGGTGATGAAAAAAGAGTTAGTGACATTGGTATAATAACATATATTAATAAAGCTAGTATTATAATATAGAACAAGTTGCATGATTAATAAAGTAAATTAACTAAGCGAATGCGTGTTCTGTTATGGAAATCCTAGTGGATGGATCTATGGTCACTATATGCATATGTGGTTTCTGAAAGAAAGTTCATGGGTTGGTTCCCAAATCCCTTTTACTAAGTCTTATCAAACTAGAAAAGGCATAATTACTCACCTACAAGGGTTATGTGAGGAAAGATTAATTTGAGTTGCAGCTTTCGTGGTCTCATGGGGCGACTATCGCCAGACTCGAGCAATACTACTTACTACTATGAATTAGAGAAAGTGCGGGGACTATTATCTCACATGACTAGTTGCTACATTGAAGGGAAGATATGTAGCATGATTATAAATGGTGGAAGTTATACTAATGTTTCTAGTACCACTTTGGTTAAGAAATTACAGCTCCCCACCATAAAGCACCTGAGACCCTACAAGATTTAATGGCTCAATAATGAAGATGAGATCAAGGTGACAAGGCAAGTCATGATGGCTTTCAAGATTGGAATATATGAGGATGAAGTCTTGTGTAATGTTGTGCCTATGGAAGCAAGTCACATCCTTTTGGCATAGCTATGACAATATGATAGGGGGATCAAAAGAAGAAGCATGGTGAGGCCGAGAGAAAAGTTAAAGAGAGATGATGGCATGGTTAAGAGATTACAGCTCCCCACCACAAAACACTTGAGACCCTAAAAGATTCAATGGCTCAACAATGAAAATGAGATCAAGGTGACAAGGCAAGTCATGATGGCTTTCAAGATTGGAAGATATGAGGATGAAGTCTTGTGTAATCTTGTACCTATGGAAGCAAGTCACATCCTTTTGGCGTAGCCATGACAATATGATAAGAGGATCGAAAGAAGATACATGGTGAGGTCGAGAGAAAAGTTAAAGAGAGATGATGGTATGAGTGAAGAGGAGAAAGTCAAGATATTAAAAAAAAGATGTGATGCGAATGACCTTGAGAGGAAGAAAAGTGTTGAGAGTTCTTGAGGTAAAAACAAAGAAAAGAGAGTTAAGAGAGGAAAATAGAACTTCCTAGTATTATTGTTTCTTTGTTGGAGGACTTTGAAGATGTGTTTCTAGATAAGCCAAGAGCACTACCGCTTTTAAGAGGCACTGAGCATCAAATTGATCTCATTTTTGGAACTCCCATTGCAAACTAGCCTGCCTTTAGGAGTAGCCCTAAGGAGACCAAATAAATTTAAAAGCAAGTAGAAGACTTGATGTCCAAGGTCCATGTGACAAAAAGCTTAAGTCCTTGTGTTGTGCTTGTGATCTTGGTGCCTAAGGACTTCGGTACATGGAGGATGTGCAGGATTGTAGGCCTGTCAACAAAATCACTGTAAAGTATAGGCATTCTATTCCTAGACTTGATGATATGCTTGATGAGTTGCATGGTTCTGTTATCTTTTCTAAAGTTGATCTTAAAGGTGGGTACCATAAAATTAGGATAAGAGGGGGGGATGAATAGAAGATTGCATTCAAAACTAAATTTAGGCTTTATAAGTGGTTAGGCATGCCATTTGGGTTATCTAATGCTTCTAGCACTTTTATGAGGCTCGTGAATCATGTTTTATGAGATTTCATTGGTAGTTTATAGTGGTTTACTTTGATGGCAGTCTAGTGTATAGTAGGAGCTTGCATGAGCATGTTAAGCATCTAAGGCATGTGTTAAGAAAATTAAGAGCACAAAAGTTGTATGCCAATATTAAAAAGTGTTCTTTCTGTATGGGCTGTGTTATATTTATTGGTTTTTTTGTTAGTTCAAAAGGTGTGGAGGTTGATCAAGAAACAATAAGGGCTATACAACAATGGCCAACTCTTAAGTCTATTTCTAAGGTGAAATATTTCCATGGTCTTGCTAGTTTTTATAAAAGATTTGTGAAGGATTTCTCAATTATTATTTCACCATTAATTGAAGTAGTAAAGAATAATGTAGGCTTTGAGTGGGAAAAAGCACAAGAGGATGCATTTAGAACACTTAAGCACAAATTAAGCAATGCACATATTTTAGCTTTGCCTGATTTTTCTAAGACCTTTGAGATTGAATATGATGCATGTGGAAATGGTATTGGAGCTATTTTGATGTTAGAGGTGTGGCCTATAGCTTACTTTAGTGAGAAGTTAAAAGAAGCAACCTTAAACTGCCTAATATATGACAAAGAGATGCATGCTTTAGTGAGAGCACTGAAAAGTTGGCAACACTAATTGTGGCCAAAGGAATTCATTATCCATACAGACCACCAATCTTTGAAACACTTAAAAGGTCAAGGAAAGCTCAATAGCAGGTATGCAAGATGGTTAGAGTTCATTGAGACTTTTCCATACCATAATAAGTATATGTAAGGTAAGGAAAATATTGTAGGTGATGCATTGTCAAGGAGGTATGTTCTCCTTTCTTCTTTAGATGCTAAAATCTTAGGATTTGAGTATTTAAAAGACTTATAGAAAGAAGATTCTAACTTTGGAGAGGATTGTGCAAAGTGTGCACATTCAAGTTTTGAAAAGTACTATAGAGTTTATGGCTTTCTTTTTAAGCAAGATAAGTTGTGCATACCTAAGTCTTCTTTGAGGACTTTGTTAGTGTAAGATGTAGGGTTTCGGGAGCCAAGCCAGCACAACAGAATATAACCGAAACTTTCCAGGATCCAAGGGAAATGGGGTAAATTGGTTGTTCAAAATTTTATATCTAGCTTGGTTAAGATCTTTCACCCAATTGTTGGGTCGAATCACAAAACTTGAACAGTTGACGTGTTCAAGCTCTCTATGGTATCCATGCGAGCCTCTTGGGATCACCACACCTTCATCATGTCACAGTAGATGCGTTTCTCTTGTGCTTGCAGTGCTAGCTTGCATCCTCCAAGGAAAGGCAAGAGAAGAGTGCGGCTTGAACTCTCAGAACTCTTCTAATTTCATCCTTAAAGAGGCTAGGGCAAGAGCTGTGAATTTCTCACTATATGATGTATTTATAATGAGACTCAACTCCCAAGCCTAACGGGTTTCAAAGCCCTAATCCAATTAGGTTTTAATTTTGGGCCTAATAATGGCTCAACCTTTGGGCCAATCATTAATACAAAATTATCATAAACCAAAACCAAACAATTTGGCCCATGAACTTAAATAATCCAATTGGCTCTATGTGTGCAACCTACTAGGATCCTATCACATTGGCAATGATCATAAATCACAATTATGATCATAAACAATGAGTGGTGCCTAGCAACACATCATTGCTACTCAAGTGACAATATTGTTGGTGATTTCACTACACTTTTATGATCACTATACGTATATGCCATTGTCCATTTGTCTAAGATATCAAGACCAAGCTTAAGACACGGAATGTACTCTCATATAGCGCGATCTATGGTTTCTTGATTACCAAGTAGACTAACTTAAACTGATGACATTAATATCGTATATCAACTCATTCGAGCATGGCCATGCATTTTCTTAGTCTCACTCTATCAAGGGACCCGAAGATATCACTTTCGTTACATAGGAAGGACAAATTCCATCTTGATTATACAAAACCCAACGTATGATATGTGACATACCCAATAACCACCTTCAAGTTACGAGCAACAAAAAGAAATATCAAAGTATGTGACTCACATGTAGAGAACCTTGATGACGTTAGGTCAAAGGACTACATATACATGATTACTATAAGAATCACTTATGACACTCGTATAATGATCCATGTAGCATTTTCATGGTGGGTCTGTCCAATATACAAGTTCTCTAACTTGTACCCATATATAGACTATATATCTTATATTAGTTTTCACATAAGCTAATCTTTATGTATTATTGCAACCTGCTCCACGATAATACTAAACCAGGGACATTTAAGAATATCATTATTCTAGGGTTATAATTATGTTTATTACGTTACATAGAAACAAAACAACAAACATAATTACTGGATTAATGCCTTAATAAAATATCATGTCTCAATGTGTAAATGCAATCATCTCATGACTGGCTTTTGGGCATAACACTAACAATCTCCCACTTGCACTAAAGCCAATCATCCACGTATCTAATATTGATAGACCTAGAATGGCTATCATGCTTCCACTGCATAAGGGGTTTTGTCAGTGGATTAGCAATGTTGCTGTTTGTCAAAGTCATGCATATCCTCACATTACCCCTTTTAATGATCTCCCTAATGAGATAATAGCATCAAAGTATGTGTTTGCATCGCTGGTGAGATCAAGGTTCCTTAGCCTGTATGATTGCTCCATTATTGTCACAATAGAGCTCTATCGGGACGGAAATTCTTGGAACCACTCTAAGTTCTATGATGAACTTCTTGATCCAAACTGCCTTATTCACAGCATCAGAGGTAACAATGTACTCAGATTCTGTTGTAGAGTCGGCTATTGTTTCTTACTTTGAACTCTTCTAGCTCCCATCACCACCACCAATGCAAAACACATAACTGGATTGTGATATGAAATCATCCTTACCGAACTGGATGCTAGCATTGGTGTAACCCCTTACAACAAGTTCATCTTCGCCTCTAATGACCAAGAATGCATCCCTAGTCCATCGTAAGTACTTAAGGATGTTCTTGATAGCTGTCCCGTGACTTTCACTGGGGTTTTATTGGTACCTGCCTATCATGCTCAAGGCATACGATATATCGGGAAAAGTACATATTACGGTATACATGATAGATCCAGTTGCCGAGGCATATGGAATTTTACTCATGCGTTTTTTCTCCTGAGGTGCAGTTAGACACTGAGATCTAGAAAGAGTTATACTTAGTGGGTTTCGGGAGCCAAACAGCGCAGTGGAATTTAACCGAAACCCTCTAGGATCCAAGTGAAACGAGGTAAACCGGGTGTTCAAAAATTTTCATACCTAATTTTCGGTTGAGATCTCTCACTCAACTATAGAGTCGAATCACAAAACTTGAACAGTTGATGTGTTCAAGCTCTCTATGGTATCCACACAAGCCTCTTGGGATCACCACGCTTTCACCGCGTCCCGGCAGATACGTTTCTCTTGCGCTCACAGTGCTAGCTTTCGTCCTTCAAAGAATTGCAAGAGAAGAGTGCGGCTGTCCTTTTGGGAGGCTAGGGCAATGAGACCAACAAATTTCTCACTAGAAGTTGTATTTATAGTGAGACTCAACTTCCAGGCCTAATGGGTTTCAAAGCCCTAATCCAATTAGGCTTTAATTTTGGGCTTAATAATGGCTCAACTATTGGGCCCATTATTAATACGAAATTATTGTGAAACCAAAACCCAAATTATTAGCCCATGCACTCTAATGATCCAAATAGCTCTATGTGTGCGACCCAATAGGCTCTTACCACGTTGGCAATGATCATAAATCACATTTATGATCATAAGCAATGAGCGGTGTCTAGCAACACATCATTGCTACCCAAGTGACAAGATTGTCGGTGATTCGACTAAACCTTTATGATCATCACCGATATATGCCATTGTCCCTTTGTCCAAGATATCAAGACTAAGCACGAGACATGGAATGTGTCACTCTCGTATAGCCCAATCTTTGGTTTCTTGATTACCGAGTAGACCAACTTAAACTGATGACATTGATATCGTATATCAACTCATCCGAGCATGGCCATGCATTTTTCTAAGTCTTACTCTATCAAGGGGCCCGAAGATATCACTCCCGTTACATAGGAGGGACAAATCCCATCTTGATCATACAAATCCCTCCGCATGATATGTGACATACCCAATGACCTCCTTCAAGTTCACTCAGTTACGAGCAACAAAGGAAAGTATCAAAGTATGTGACTCACATGTAGGGAACCTTGATGATCTTAGGTCGAAGGACTACATATACCATGATCACTATGAGAATCACTTATGACACTCATATAACGATCCATGTAGTGTTCTCATGGTGGGTCGGTCCAGTACACAAGTTCTCCAACTTGTACCCATATGCAGACTACATATCTCATATTAGTCTCCACATATGCTAGTCGTTATGTATTATTGCAACCCACTCCACAATAATACTAGACTAGGGACGTTTAAGAATATCATTATTCTAGGGTTACAATTATGTTTGTTAAGTTACGCAGAAACAAAACAACAAACATAATTGCTGGATTAATGCCTTAATAAAATATCATGACTCAATGTGCAAAAAATACAATCATCTCATGATTGGCCTTTTGGGCACAACACTAACAATCTCCCACTTGCACTAAAAGCCAATCATCCATGTATCTAATACCGATGGACCTAGAATGGCTATCATGCTTCTGCTGCATAAGGGGCTTTGTCAGTGGATCAGCAATGTTGCTGTCTGTCGAAGTCCTGCATATCCTTACATCACCCCTCTTGATGATCTCCCTGATGAGATGATAGCGTCAGAGTATGTGTTTGGATCGCTGGTGAGATCGAGGTTCCTTAGCCTGTGCGATTGCTCCATTGTTGTCACAATAGAGCTCTATCGGGTCGGCAATGCTTGGAACCACTCCAAGTTCAGTGATGAACTTCTTGATCCAAACTGCCTCCTTTGCAGCATCAGAGGCGGCAATGTACTCAGATTCTGTTGTAGAGTCAGCTACTGTCTCTTGCTTTGAACTCTTCCAGCTCACAGCACCACCACCAATACAAAACACATAACCAGATTGCGATCTAAAATCATCCTTATCGGATTGGAAGCTTGCATCGGTGTAACCCCTTACAACGAGCTCATCTTCACCTCCAAAGACCAAGAATGCATCCTTAGTCCTTCGTAAGTACTTAAGGATGTTCTTAACAGCTGTCCAGTGACTCTCACCGGGGTTCGATTGGTACCTACTCATCATGCTTAAGGCATATGAGACATCAGGACGAGTACATATCATGGCATACATGATAGATCCAATTGCTGAAGCATATGGAATCTTACTCATGCGCTCTCTCTCCTCGGGTGTACTCGGACACTGAGATCTAGAAAGAGTTATACCATGTGACATGGGCAAGAATCCTTTCTTGGAATCTTGCATGCTAAACCTCTTTAGCACCTTGTCAATGTATGTACTTTGACTTAGGCCAAGAAGCTTTCTAGATCTATCTCTATAGATCCTGATGCCTAACACATAGGCTGCTTCACCCAAGTCCTTCATAGAGAAACATTTCCCCAGCCAAGTCTTCACAGACTGTAGCTCAGGAATGTCATTCCCGATGAGTAGTATGTCATCTACATACAACACCAAGAAGACAATAGCGCTCCTACTAACCTTCTTGTAGACACAAGGTTCATCTTCATTTTTGATAAAACCAAACTCTTTGATTGCTTCATCAAAATGAAGATTCCAACTTCGAGAAGCTTGCTTCAATCCATAAATGGACCTTTGCAACTTGCACACTTTATTGGCATTCTCAGGAGTGACAAAACCCTCAGGTTGTGTCATGTACACATCCTCAAGTAGCTTTCCATTTAGGAATGCAGTTTTGACATCCATTTGCCATATCTCATAATCATAGTGTGCAGCAATAGCAAACAAAATTCGGATGGATTTAAGCATAGCAACTGGTGAAAAAGTTTCATCATAGTCAATACCATGAATTTGCTTGAAACCTTTTGCAACCAATCGCCCCTTAAAGGTAATCACATTACCATCCATGTCAGTTTTCTTCTTGAAAACCCATTTGCACCCTATGGGTTTTACCCCTTCAGGTGGGTCAACCAAAGTCCATACTTGGTTTTCATACATGGATTCCATCTCGGATTTCATGGCCACTAGCCACTTCTCAGAGTCAGGCCCCGACATAGCTTGTTGGTAGGTTGTGGGCTCATCCTGATCCATGAGCATCACATCACCAGTGTGAGTCATGAGAAATCCATATCTCTCAGGCTCACGCCGAATCCTACCAGACCTACGTGGGCTCTGTGCTACAGGAACAGACTCTTGAACCACAACATCTTGTGGTGTCTGTTCAGGTTCCATTTCAGGTTCGATGTCTCCTTGTTGTTCTTGAATTTCTTCAAGTTCTACTTTCCTCCCACTAGTTTCTTTAGAGATAAACTCTTTCTCTAAAAAGACACCAGTTCGAGCAACAAACACTTTTTGCTCAGAAGGATTGTAGAAATAGTAACCCTTTGTTTCTTTGGGATACCCAACAAAAAGGCATTTTTGAGATTTGGGCCCTAGTTTGTCAGAGGATTGACGTTTCACATAAGCGTCACAGCCCCAAATCTTCATAAAAGACAAATTGGGACGCCTCCCACTCCATATCTCATATGGTGTCTTTTGAACCGATTTAGATGGAACTCGGTTTAGTGTAAAAGCGGCTGTCTCTAGAGCATGTCCCCAAAAGGAGTTTGGAAGGTCAGCTTGACTCATCATAGAGCGAACCATGTCTAACAGAGTTCGATTTCTCCTTTCAGATACACCATTCCATTGAGGTGTACCTGGTGGAGTGAGTTGTGATACTATACCACACTCCTTCAGATAGTCAAGGAATTCTCGATCCAAGTACTCTCCACCTCGATCTGATCGAAGCACTTTGATACTCTTCCCGAGTTGATTCTCTACTTCATTCTTGAATTCTTTGAACTTTTCAAAGGATTCTAACTTGTGTCTCATAAGATACACATAGCCATATCTGCTGAAGTCTTCAGGGAAAGTAATGAAGTATTGGAAACCTCCTCTAGCTTGTGTAGACATAGGGCCACATACATCACTATGTATGAGTCCTAGTAAGTCATTAGCCCTTTCACTTTGCCCTGTGAATGGGGCTTTGGTCATCTTGCCCAACAAACATGACTCACATGTCTCATATGATTCAAAATCAAATGAGTCCAAGAGTCCATCCTTATGGAGCTTGGATATGCGGGTCTCATTTATATGGCCCAAGCGACAGTGCCAGAGATAGGTCAGGTTTGAATCATTTAATCTGACCTTCTTGGTATTCACATTATAGATTGGATCTTCGAGGTCTAGAACATACAACCCATTGCTAAGTTGAGCACTACCATAAAAGATTTCATTCAAATAAATAGAACAACATTTGTCCTTTATTATAAATGAAAAACCTTTCTTGTCCAAACAAGAAACAGAAATCAAATTTCTACTAATAGTAGGCACAAAGTAGCAGTTGTCTAATTCTAAAACTAATCCACTAGGTAAAGTGAGAACATAAGTCCCTACGGCTAAGGCAGCAACCCTTGCTCCATTTCCAACACGTAGGTCCACTTCACCTCGGGCCAATCTTCTACTTCTACTTAGATCCTGCACATTTGCACAAATGTGAGATCCACATCCAGTATCCAATACCCAAGATGAGGAAGTAGAAAAGTTAGCCTCTATAACAAAAATACCTGAAGTGGAAGTCTTACTTCCCTTTTCCTTAGCAAGTTCTTCAAGATAGAGCTTGCAGTTGCGCTTCCAGTGTCCAGGTTGCTTACAATGGAAGCACTCCCCTTCCTTTGCCACACCACCCTTTGGTTTCAGTGCAGCTGAAGAAGAATTAGCATTGGACTTTCCATTAGCTTTATCCTTCTTCTTGTTGGCTTTTCCCTTTCCCTTGCCCTTTTGAACCATCAAAATGGGCTTAGCCTTCTTAAGGTTTTGCTCAGCAGTTCTCAACATGTTGAGCAATTCAGGGAGGGACTTGTCAAGGTCGTTCATGTTATAGTTCATGACGAACTGACTGTAGCTTTCAGGCAACGATTGCAAGACTACATCAATAGCCAACTCTTTCTGAAGAGCAAATCCCAAATTCTCAAGATTCTCAATGTACCCAATCATCTTGAGCACATGAGGACCCACGGGACTTCCCTCAGACATCTTGCACTGAAACAATGCCTTAGAGGTCTCAAACCTCTCATGCCTAGCTTGCTCTTGGAAAAGCATTTTGAGATGTTCGATCATATCGAACGCCCCCATGTTCTCATGTTGCTTCTGAAGCTCAGATTCCATGGTAATAAGCATGAGGCATGCAACATCCAAAGCATCATCAGAATGCCTCTTGTGAGCATCCCTTTCAGCTCTTGGAGCAGTGGCAGCAGGCTCATTCGGAATGGGCTGCTCTAGGACATAAGCCTTTCTCTCTTGCTTGAGGACTATCCTCAAGTTTCGGTACCATTTGAGAAAGTTGGTCCCATTCAGTTTTTCCTTCTCAAGGATCGATCGCAACGAAAGTGTCGATGTGTTTTGTGCCATGGTTATCTACAACAGTAAATATGCAGTGTAAGAGTCATGTATTTTAATTCATTTAATAAGGACTTTTATTAAACGATACTCCCACTATTTTCCTCAAAATAATAACCCTCGATATTATTTCGGAACACCTCGGCGCTAAGGTATTCTAGTGGGCCAAGATCCATATTTGACCACAACCTGAGTCAGCTTTGGCTTTTCTCTCAAGTTACAGCTATTTAGGTAGGCAACTCCTTGCCAATTGCATCTTATGCAACTCTTGGATAGTTGGGTGAACAACACTTGTCCAAGCTCATCTCATGAACTTAAGCCCAACTCTATGCCTCTAAGTCCCTAATCCTATTAGGATGACTTAGTTAAGTCGAACCCAAAGTTAGCAGTTTGGATATCACTATTATCCCATCGCGCCTTACCAAGATGAACATAGGTGCTTTGCTTTGGCAAACCCACCTAATGTTGATCAAAGTCTTGACGAGTGCCAACATTTGGAAGGCATCACATTTAATGACTTAATATTTGTTTGAGGGATTTTTCTTTTGATCTCACCAATTTGTTATCTCCGGTTGTCTTATACATGCATCACATACAAATATAAAACATGCATCTCATGCTTACAAGAAATAAACGTGACATGGTTATAGCCCAAACTATGCGATATTCTCAAGCCAATGAGAATATCATAAAAGCCTAAGAAAAGAAAAGGGTCTTCACAAGCTCCTTCTCTTCCTTTCTTGGTTGCCCTTTTGTTGTCACCTCCTTGGACATACCACCTTGGATGATCCTTGGACATACCACCTTGGATGATCCCATAATGTACCATTACATCAATAATAGAAACCTCGAGTTACATTCGAGGGGAGTAAGGTGAGAAGAGAATGTACAATGAGAGTAACAAGAGAAGGCACGACTTGCAGGCCGTATTTACAAGTACAACCAATCAAGGGCTATAACCATGCACCATGCTTCAAACACCAATCAGCATATCATGTCAAATCTCATTCAACAAAAATGCATGCCAATTGATGCGCGTTGATTAACCAGTTTTTATTTAAGTGGCGCTTCGCATACGGCGGTCCCGCTGGCCGGTCAGCGGGCGGTGGTTCCACTGACCGGTCAGCAGACGGGGTCAAGGGGGGCCGCCCTTGCGGGGGGTTGCGAGGGGGGCAGCGCCCCCCTGGCGCAAAAAATTGTCTTACAATTGCTTAGCCCGAGATCTTCTATTTCGAGCAAGTAGGCACCCGAGACTCCTCCATTCGAGCCACCAAAAATACCTTACTTTCGGTGCCCGAACAGGCCGAATCCGAACCAAGCTAGGGTTTTTGCAACTATTGCAAGAATCCTAATCCATATAGGTATCTCATACCTATCAATTTTGGGTTAATCTCATTAACCAATTAGTGTCGTTTCTTCATATATGTCATATGTTCATTACAAGTTCCGGTTTCATGCATCATGAATCAATCTAATTAATCATGGCCGAAAAGCAACCGAACACATAACATCATGCGATTCAACACTCAATCCCGATTTAGGGTTTCACCAGTAGCTCTGATACCACTGTTGGGTTTCGGGAGCCAAACAGCGCAGCGGAATTTAACCGAAACCCTCCAGGATCCAAGTGAAACGGGGTAAACCGGGTGTTCAAAAATTTTCATACCTAATTTTCGGTTGAGATCTCTCACTCAACTGTAGAGTTGAATCACAAAACTTGAACAGTTGACATGTTCAAGCTCTCTATGGTATCCACACGAGCCTCTCGGGATCACCACGCTTCCACCACGTCCCGGCAGATACGTTTCTCTTGCGCTCGCAGTGCTAGCTTGCGTCCTCCAAGGAATTGCAAGAGAAGAGTGCGGCTGTCCTTTTGGGAGGCTAGGGCAAGGAGACCTGCGAATTTCTCACTAGAAGTTGTATTTATAGTGAGACTCAACTTCCAGGCCTAATGGGTTTCAAAGCCCTAATCCAATTAGGCTTTAATTTTGGGCTTAATAATGGCTCAACTATTGGGCCCATTATTAATACGAAATTATTGTGAAACCAAAACCCAAATTATTAGCCCATGCACTCTAATGATCCAAATAGCTCTATGTGTGCGACCCAATAGGCTCTTACCACGTTGGCAATGATCATAAATCACATTTATGATCATAAGCAATGAGCGGTGTCTAGCAACACATCATTGCTACCCAAGTGACAAGATTGTCGATGATTCGACTAAACCTTTATGATCATCACCGATATATGCCATTGTCCCTTTGTCCAAGATATCAAGACTAAGCACGAGACATGGAATGTGTCACTCTCGTATAGCCCAATCTTTGGTTTCTTGATTACCGAGTAGACCAACTTAAACTGATGACATTGATATCGTATATCAACTCATCCGAGCATGGCCATGCATTTTTCTAAGTCTTACTCTATCAAGGGGCCCAAAGATATCACTCCCGTTACATAGGAGGGACAAATCCCATCTTGATCATACAAATCCCTCCGCATGATATGTGACATACCCAATGACCTCCTTCAAGTTCACTCAGTTACGAGCAACAAAGGAAAGTATCAAAGTATGTGACTCACATGTAGGGAACCTTGATGATCTTAGGTCGAAGGACTACATATACCATGATCACTATGAGAATCACTTATGACACTCATATAACGATCCATGTAGTGTTCTCATGGTGGGTCGGTCCAGTACACAAGTTCTCCAACTTGTACCCATATGTAGACTACATATCTCATATTAGTCTCCACATATGCTAGTCGTTATGTATTATTGCAACCCACTCCATAATAATACTAGACTACGGACATTTGAGAATATCATTATTCTAGGGTTACAATTATGTTTGTTAAGTTACGCAGAAATAAAACAACAAACATAATTGCTGGATTAATGCCTTAATAAAATATCATGACTCAATGTGCAAAAATACAATCATCTCATGATTGGCCTTTTGGGCACAACACTAACAATACCATGTGACATGGGCAAGAATCGTTTCTTGGAGTCTTGCATGCTAAACCTCTTTAGCATCTTGTCAATGTTTGTACTTTGACTTAGGCCAAGCAATTTTCTAGATCTATCTCTATAGATCCTGATGCCTAACACATAGGTTGCTTCACCCAAGTCCTTCATAGAAAAACATTTCCTTAGCCATGTCTTTATAGACTGCAGCTCAGGAATGTCATCCACAATGAGTAGTATGCCATCTACATACAAAACCAAGAAAACAATAGCACTCCCACTAACTTTCTTGTAGACACAAGGTTCATCTTCATTTTTGATAAAACCAAACTCTTTGATTGCTTCATCAAAATGAAGATTCCAACTCCGATAAGCTTGCTTCAGTCCATAAATAGCAATAGTTCCTTTAGAGATAAACTCTTTCTCTAGAAAGACACTAGTTCGAGCAGCAAACACTTTTTACTCAAAAGGATTGTAGAAATAGTAACCCATTAGTTCTTTGGGATACCCAACAAATAGGCATTTATGAGATTTGGGCCCTAGATTGTCAGAGGATTGACGTTCCATGTAGCGTCACAGCCCCAAATCTTCATAAAAGACAATCTGGGACGCCTCCCACTCCATATCTCATATGGTGTTTTTTGAATTGATTTAGATGAAACTTGGTTTAGTGTAAAAGTGGTTGTCTCTAGAGCATGTCCCCAGAAGGAGTTTGGAAGGTTAGTTTGACTCATCAGAGATTGAACCATGTCTAATAGAGTTCAATTTCTCTTTTTAGATACACCATTCCATTGAGTTGTACCAGGTGGAGTGAGTTGTGATACTATACCACATTCCTTTAGATAGTCAAGGACACTCCTTTAGATAGTCAAGGAATTCTCTATCCAAGTATTCTCCACCTCAATCTGATCAAAGTACTTTGATACTCTTCCTGAGTTGATTCTTTATTTTATTCTTGAATTCTTTGAACTTTTCAAAGGATTCTAACTTGTGTCTCATGAGATGCACATGGCCATATCTACTGAAGTCATCAATAAAGGTAATGAAGTATTGGAAACCTCGTCTAGCATGTGTAGACATAGGGCCACATACATCACTATGTATAAGTCTTAATAAGTCAATAGCCCTTTCACTTTGCTAAGTGAAAGAGGTTTTGGTCATCTTGCCCAACAAACACAACTCACATGTCTCATATAATTCAAAATCAAATGAGTCCAAGAGTCCATCCTTACAGAGCTTAGATATGCGAGTCTCATTTATATGGCCTAGACGACAGTGATAGGGATAGGTCGAGTTTGAATCATTCAATTTGACCTTCTTGGTATTCAATTTATAGATTAGATTTTTGAGTTCTAGAACATACAAACCATTGGTAAGTCGAACACTACCATAAAAGATTTCATTCAAATAAATAGAACAACATTTGTCCTTTATTATAAATGAAAAACCTTTCTTGTCCAAACAAGAAATAGAAATCAAATTTCTACTAATAGTAGGCAGAAAGTAGCAAATGTCTAATTCTAAAACTAATCCATTAGGCAAAGTGAGAACATAAGTCCCTACGGCTAAGGTAGCAACCCTTGCTGCATTTCCAACACGTAGGTCCACTTTATCTCAGGCCAATCTTTTACTCCTACTTAGATCTTGCACATTTGTATAAATGTGAAATCCACATCCAGTATCAATACCCAAGATGAAGAAGTAGACTATAACAAAAATACCTAAAGTAGAAGTCTTACTTGCCTTCTCCTTAGCAAGTTCTTTAAGATAGAGCTTGTAGTTGCGCTTCCAGTGTCCAGGTTGTTTACAATGGAAGCACTCTCCTTCCTTAGCCACACCATCAGATGGTTTCAGTGCAACTGAAGGAGAATTAGCATTATACTTTCCTTTAGCTTTATCCTTCTTCTTGTTGGCTTTTCCCTTTCCTTTTCCTTTCTGTACCATCATAATGGGCTTAGCATTCTTAAGGTTTTGCTCAGCAGTTCTCAACATGCTAAGTAATTTAGGTAGGGACTTGTCAAGGTTGTTCATGTTATAGTTCATGAAAAATTGACTGTAGCTCTCTGGCAACGATTGTAGGACTACATCAACAGCCAATTCTTTCTAAAGAGCAAATCCCAAATGCTCAAGATTCTCAATATACCCAATCATCGTGAGCACATGAGGACCTACGAGACTTCCCTCAGACATTTTACATTGAAACAATGCCTTAGAGGTCTCAAACCTTTTATGCCTAGCTTGCTCTTGGAAGAGCATTTTGAGATGTTCGATCATATCGAACACCCCCATGTTCTCAAGTTGCTTCTCAAGCTCAGATTCCATGGTTATCAGCATAGGGCAAACAACATCCAAAGCATCATCAAAATGCTTCTTGTAAGCATCCATTTCAGCTCTCGGAGCATTGGCAACAGGCTCATTCGGAATGGGTTACTCTAGGACATAAGCCTTTCTTTCTTATTTAAGGACTATCCTTAAATTTTGGTACCATTTGAAAAAGTTGGTCTCATTCAGTTTTTCCTTTTCAATGATCAATCGTAATAAAAGTGTCGATGTGTTTTGTGCCATGGTAATTTGCAATAGTAAATATGCAGTGTAAGAGTCATGTATTTTAATTCATTTAATAAAGACTTTTATTCAACGATACTCCCACTATTTTACTCAAAATAATAACCCTCAATATTATTTCAGAACACCTTGGCAGTAAGGTATTTTAGTGGGCCAAGATCCATATTTCACCACAACCTGAGTCAGCTTTGACTTTTCTTTCAAGTTACAGTTATTTATGTAGGCAACTCCTTGCCAATTGTATCTTATGCAACTCTTGAGTAGTTGGGTGAACAACACTTATCCAAGCTCATCTCATGAACTTAAGCCCAACCTTATGCCTCTAAGTCCCCAATCCTATTAGGATGACTTAGTTAAGTCGGACCCAAAGTTAGCAATTTGGATATCAATTTTATCCCATCGCATCTTACCAAGATGAACATAGGTGCTTTGCTTTGGCAAACCCACCCAATGTTGATCAAAGTCTTGACGAGTGCCAACATTTGGAAGGCATCACATTTAATGACTTAATATTTTGTTTGAGGGATTTTTCTTTTGATCTCACTAATTATTATCTCCGGTTGTCTTATACATGCATCACATACAATATAAAATATGCATCTTATGCTAAAACAAAAATAAATGTGACATGGTTATAGCCCAAACTATGAGATATTCTCAAGCCAATGAGAATATCATAAAAGCTTAAGAAAAGAAACGGTCTCCACAAGCTCCTTCTCATTCCTCCTTCGTTGTCTCTTTATATTCACCTCCTTGGACACAGCAACTCGGACGATCCCAAAATGTACAATTAGATCAATAATAGAAACCTCGAGATACATTCGAAGGGGGGTAAGGTGAGATGAGAATGTACAATGAGAGCAACAAGAAAGGGCACGACTCGTAAGCCGTATTTACAAGTACAACCAACAAGGGCTATAACCATGCACCATACTTCAACCACCAATCAGCATATCATATCAAATCTCATTTAACAAAATGCATGCCAATTAACATGTATTTATTAACCAGTTTTATTAATGTGACTGTTCACATATAGTGGTCCTACTGGCCGGGTAGTGGGTCAGGTCAAGGGGAGCCGCCCTTGCGGGGAGTTGCTATGGGGTAACGCCCCCTGGCGTAAAAAATTATCTTACAATTATGTTGTCTGAGATCTATTATTTCAAGCAACTAAGCACCCGTGACCACCTCTGATATGATCAAAGCAGGCATAACCAAGGATGATAAGGATCCATTGAAGATAACTAATGGACCATTGATAAGGAAAAAGGCTAAGGAGCTCACTAGTGCACTTCAAGCTTTTGTCTTAAGCTTTTTCATGGAGAATGGTCTTGCAATTTCGCAAGGAGCTACTGGAACATGCAAGGAATCATATGGAGAAGATGGCGAAGCTTGGATTTTGACGGATTGGCGATGTTCCGGTATAAACATTATATCTTGAGTTAAACAGATCAGAATTAAGTGATTCTTGAGTCATTGGAAAGCTAACACCTGGAGCTGCAAATCATATGAAGACCATGAAACCCATTTTTCATGTTAAGGGCGTCCAATTTAGCTTCAAAGTCGCAATTTGTGAGTCATCATTGGTTCAGAAGCAGTTGCAGTATTTTGGGCATATATTTGGCTTTAGATGTCCGTTTTATGTGATTTAGGTGCTGTTTCAAAGCTAAGAAAGATATCTACAACTTTCATGCTTTGCATTTTGAGAAATCATGGCTATATCAAGGTCGAATTTCAGCTTGAAGTTGAAGACAAAAGCAAGAACCACCCGAGAAGACTATTTTGGGGTTTTTATGGCCAATCTTGTGTTGTAATGTATTTTATTTTATTTTACTATTTATTTACATTATTTAGAATGTTATGTAGGCCATGGAAGTGATTCAGGTCACATAGGGTAAATGGAATTCGCTGCACACCTTAAACATGTGTTAAAAGGGTGTAGGAATCCTAGTTTGACTAGGTTTTCTTAAGTCTTTTGTATCTAGGTTTCCTAGGTGACTTGGGATGCGAATTTTGCTGAGTTTTTACCCTAGTTTAGGCCTATAAATAGGCACATATTCTGGTTGTAAAACAACAGCCTTGATATGAAATAATATTTCTACTTTGGAGAGAAATTCTCTTTGGTTCTTTGAGGACTACCTTGGTGCACGAGTTGCTTGTGTTCTTGGTTTTCTTATGCTTCTTGTTTCTAATCATAGGTTGATTAGGGGTGAGGTTTTAAATCCAATCTCTTTGATGTTTTTTGGAGTTTGAAAAACATCTTGGGCGCGTTTCATGGTCTTTATACCATTGGGGTTCGCATCAACCTCCATCCGAGCCACCAAAATTACTCTATTCAAGGTGCCCAAACAGCCCTAATCTGTCCTTGGTAGGGTTTTGCAACTATTGCAGCAATCCTAATTTAGATAGGTATCTCATACCAATCAATCTAGGGTTAATCTCATTAATCAATTTGTGTTGTTTCTTCATATATCTCACATATACATTACGAGTTTTAGTTTTATGCATCCTGAATCAATTTAATCAATCATGATCGAAAGCAACTGAACACACAATATATCATGCAATTCAACACTTAATCTCGATTTAGAGTTTCACCAGTAGCTCTAATACCATTGTAGGGTTTCGGGAGCCAAGCAAGCACATCGGAATATAACCAAAACCCTTCAGGATCCAAGTGAAATAAGGTAAATCAAGTGCTCAAAATTCTATACCTAGTTCGGTTAAGATCTTTCACCCAACTGTTATGTCAAATCACAAAACTTGAATAGTTGACGTGTTCAAGCTCTCTATGGTATCCACACGACCTCTTGGGATCACCACACCTCCACCACTTTCCGGTAGATGCATTCCCTTATGCACGCAGTGCTAGCTTGCATCCTTGAAGGAATGGGAAGAGAAAAGTATGGCTTGAGCTCTCAAAACTCTTTTGATTTTGTCCTTAAGGAGGCTAGGGTAAGAGTTGCAAATTTCTTACTATATGATGTATTTATAGTGAGACTCAATTCCTAAGCCTAATGGGTTTCAAAGCCCTAATCCAATTAGGTTTTAATTTTGGGCCTAATAATGGCTCAACTTTTGGGTCAATCATTAATATAAAATTATCATGAAACCAAGACCAAATAATTTGGCCCATGCACTCAAATAATTTAATTGGCTCTAATGTGTGTGACCCAATAGGCTCCTATCACATTGGCAATGATCATAAATCACATTTATGATTATAAACAATGAGTGGTGTCTAGCAACACATCATTGCTACCCAAGTGATAAGATTGTCGGTGATTCGACTATACCTTTATGATCATTATACGTATATGCCATTGTCCCTTTGTCCAAGATATTAAGACCAAGCTCAAGACATGGAATGTGTCACTCTCATATAGCCCGATCTATGGTTTTTTTTATTACCGAGTAAACTAACTTAAACTAATGACATTGATATCGTATATCAACTCATCTGAGCATGGCCATGCATTTTCTTAGTCTCACTCTATCAAAGGGCCTGAAGATATCACTCCCGTTATATAAGAGGAATAAATCCCATCTTGATTATACAAAGCCCTCCACATGATATGTGACATACCCAATGACCTCCTTCAAGTTCACTTAGTTACGAGCAACAAAGGGAAGTATCAAAGTATGTGACTCACATGTAGGGAACCTTGGTGACCTTAGGTCAAAATACTATATGTACATGATCACTATGAGAATCACTTATGACATTAATATAACGATCCATGTAACATTCTCATGGTGGGTCGGTCCAGTACATAAGTTCTCCAACTTGTACCCATATATAGATTACATGTCTTATATTAGTCTCCGCATATAGTCTTTATGTGTTATTGCAACCCACTCCAAGATAATACTGGACCAAGGACATTTAAGAATATCATTATTCTAGGGTTATAATTATATTTATTATGTTATGCAGAGACAAAACAACAAACATAATTACTATATTAATGCCTGAATAAAGTATCATGCTTTAATGTACAAATACAATCATCTCACGATTGGGTTTTGAGCACAACACTAACATAGGAGGCTCATTAATAAGGCTTCTGTAAGGTTTTGGGAGAAAAACACCTACAGCAGAAATTAACCAAAACCATCAAGGATATAAGTTAAATGGAGTAAATTAGGTGTTCAAAAATTTTATACCTAATCAGTTGAGGTCTTTCACTCAACTTTTGAGCCAAATCACTAAAACTTGAACAATTGATGTGTTCAAGCTCTCTATGTTATCCACACGAACATTCAAATCATCACACTTTCACCACATTTCGGCAGGTACATTCCTCTTATGCCCGCAGTGCTAGCTTGCATTCACCAAGGCAAAAGCAGAGTGTGACTGAAACTTTTTAGAACCTTTCTGATTTCATCCTTAGGATGGAACAACTATGAAAATCCTCACTATATAATGTTTATATAGTGAGGGCAAACTCCCAAGCCTAATAGTTTTCAAAACCCTAATCTTATTAGACCTAGTTTCGGGCTTAATAATGGCTCAACTATTGGGCCAATAATTAATCTAAAATTATCATGAAATGAAAACCAAAAAATTTGGCCCATGTACTCAAATGATCTACTTGTTCCAAGTGTGTGACCCAATAGGCTCTTATCACATTGGCAATGATCATAAATCACATTTATGATCATAAACAATAAGCAGTGTCTAGCAACACATCCTTGCCACCCAAGTGAGAAGACAATCAGTGATTCGATTAAACCTCTATAATTATTATTCGTATATGCCATTGTCCATTTGTCCAATATATTAAGACCAAGTGTGAGACATGGAATGTGTCAATCTTGTATAGCCCAATTTTTGGTTTCTTGATCCTTGAGTGGACTGACTAAAACTAATGACATTGATATCCCATATCAATTCATCCAAGCATGGCCATGTATTTCCTCAATCTCACTCAATCAAGAGACCCGAAGATATAACTCCCGTTACATAGGAGGGACAAATCTCATCTTGATCATACAAAACCCTTTGCATGATATGTCACATACCTAATGACCACCTTCATGTTCGCTCAATTATGAGTAACAAAAGAAAGTATCAAAGCATGTGACTTACATGTAAGGAACCTTGATGACCTTAGGTTAAAGGATTACATATACCATGATCACTTTGAGATTCACTTATCAAACTTATAAAACAATCCATGTAATGTTCTAATGGTAGGTTTGTCCAGTACACAAGTTCTCCAACTTGTACCCATATGTAGACTACATATCTCATATTAGTCACCATATATGCTAGTCTTAATGTATTATTGCAACTCACTTCCTCAATAATACTAGACCATGGATGTTTAAGGTTACTATTATTCTAAGGTTATAATTATGTTTGATTATGTAACATAGAAACAAACAACAAACATAATTATTGGAATAATGGCTCAGTATACAAAATACAATCATTTCATGATTGGCTTTTGGGTACAACACTAACAATCTCCCATTTCCATTAAATCCAATTATCTATGTATCTAATACCAAAGGATCTAGAATGACTATCACGCTTCTGCTGTGTGAAGGGTTTCACCAATGGATCAGCAATATTGTTGTCTGTCAAGGTCTTGCATATCCTTACATCACCTATTTCAATGATTTCCCTAATGAGATGATAACATCAAAGTATGTGTTTGGATCACTAGTGAGATCGAGGTTCCTTAGCCTGTGCGATTGCTTCATTGTTGTCACAATTGAGCTTTACCGGGTTGGCATTGCTTGGAAACACTCCAAGTTGTATGATGAACTTCTTGATCCAAACTGCCTTATTCGTAGTGTTAAAGCAGCAATGTATTCAAATTTTGTTGTAGAGTGGGCTGCTGTCTCTTGCTTTGAACTCTTCCAACTTACAGCACCACCACCAATACAAAACATATAACCATATTGTGATTTAAAATCATCCTTATCAGATTGGAAGTTGGCATCAGTGTAACCCTTTACAATGAGCTCATCTTTGCCTTATAAACCAAGAATGCATCCTTATTCTTTCTCAAGTACTTGAGGATATTCTCAACAACTATCCAATGACTCTCATCGGGATTTGATTGGTACTTGGTTGTCATTCTCAAGGCATACAAGACATTAGGATGAGTACATATCATGGCATACATAATAGATCCAATTGCTAAGGCTTATAGATTCCTACTCATGCAATCTCTCTCCTCAGGTGTACTAGGATATTGAGATCTTAAGAGAGTTATACCATGTGACACGGGCAAGAACCCTTTCATGGAGTCTTGCATGCTAAACCTCTTTAGCACCTTGTTGATGTATGTATTTTGACTCATGTTACCACTCTAAGTGCTTATACAATGACCATATTTAGTATGTCCAAGTCCCAGGGCAATGTATATTTTGTAGGCCATCAGAACATGTACATTATATTTATCCAAATGGCTCTCTTGGTTTTTATGCAAAGATGTGTATATTAGTCCAACCATCACACACATATTCATATACAATTTTAATTGGTAGTGTAGAAGATGATCAAAACCTCATCTCATGTTAATAAAGCATCCACGAAAAATTCCATGCACTTGCATAATTACAAGCACACTTGGTGTTTTCGGTGCCCCTTTCATGTGTCCAAACTTTCACACCATGTCCGACTTAAATTCTACCCGTGTCCTTCAGTGCCCTAAAGGTTTTAAACCTTTGATACAATTAAGCATTCACAAGGGAACAAGTTTGAGACATCAAGTCCATCTAGAAATCACATTATGAACTTTACAAGTCATTCGGGGCAAAATGACCAAATAAACAGTAACCAGCAAAATACCCAACTTTGGCAAGCCATATCTTAGGCTACAGGGCATCAAATTGAGTGATTCAAATCCAATTTATTCATGTTGATGAGTAATAGGTGATGTCAAAATTTTATAGCTAAATACAATGTTTACAAGAAGTTATGGTCTCTAGACTACAGGGTGTCCAAATTTAGTAATGATTTCCCATAATGCCCATACAAAATTTGTATATAAATCATCCACTTCACTTTTAAGTGAAAAAATACCTTGGATAGATTCATACATGTCTTAAACAGTTGGTAAAATCATTCCCCTGAATTTAGAGCCATTTTATACTCATTGAACATAATTTCCTTTAAAACGGCCTATACATAGCAAAATGGACAAAATTGCACATACAAGTTCAAACATCACTTCATCACTTCAAATATCATCCATACAACTTTTATAGTGAATTTAAATGCATAGATGCATCATACTTATGCCTTAGCTTAGTTAGGTACGCACACTAGCTTCTTGAGGAGCCTTACAAACACAATGTACTCCAGAAACTTCAAAAGGCAACTTCTGCTTAAGGCAGAAAGTACCAACACTAAAATTAGTAAATGTGCTATAAAAATCATGAAACCCTCTATTTTAATACTAGAAAATTTAAAGTTCATCTACCTAAAATTCATAGGAAAAATCAAATTATAAGTATTACTTTGATCACTCTATTTTAGGATCACCTGAAATGTGGACAGAAAGGGGATAAGTTCCTTTCAAGAACTTAGTATGGGCTTATCATTAAAATCTTGAATTCCAACCATATACCTGAAATCCAAAGATACTAAACCATGAAAACACAGCACATATACATAGATATACACATCCAAATGTGCAAACAAACATAATAACAAACATATGTAATGCTGGTAGTAATAACACATTAGGGTTAGTTCATAATCATTTAAATAAACATTAATAACTCACTATGGTGGCTCTTCTCAAGCTATTGCTTAGTATCAAGAGGTCATTAGGTCTTAGTTAGTACAAACTTGGGCTTTAGAAACCTTTTCATAAGCTGCCATCTTTGTGCATGAAAAAAAGTAAAGTTGAAACATTGTTCATTCACTCCCCTTTAACCTATACTTAGTTCATAGAGCTTTTTGCTCTTTTCCAAGCATAGCATTAGTTCCATAGATGTTTTATCATCATCTTAGAATAGTAAATAGTCATGAAACATGAAAATAAAGCCTTACCTTGGCTGTGAAAAATCTGAAACCCTAGATGAACCTAAAAACTAGGATTTTTGTGCTCTTTGTTGAATTCTCTTGCTGTCTCTTTCTTTCTTTTCATTTCTTAAGCTATGGTGGATATTGAGGGATGTGGAAGAGCTCAAGGAAGAACCCTAGCTGGTGGGGGTTGAATATGGAGGAAGAAATGAAAGAAATGGCCAAGAAATGAAGATTTTTCTTCATTTATTCATCATTTTGACTTATGTAAAAAAAATCTCATGGCATAATTGAAATTTTTGCAACTTCAAGCCCATACTTGGACATGTTTTGGCTGGCCAAAGGGGGAAGAAAAATGATAGATTTTGACCTATTCTAACCTTGTGAAAAATCATTACAACTTTAGGCAAAAAGTTAGGCACTTAAGCACCTTAGTTATCATTATGCCATAAATGACAAACTTTGCCTCATTGAGCACTTTGGTCCCTAAAAGTATCTTTAATTCCATCCATGTCCTTTCTTTATAATTCCATCCATGTCCTTTCCATAGCCATCTTTTGAAATTTGTGTAATTAAGTACCTAGCCTTTGTAACCATACAATTTAGTCCATAGGCTACTTGAAAAATAAGCAATGTATTAATGTTTTCTTAAGGACTAAACTATCATTGTATATGCCATTTAAGGTAATTTGTATTGAATGCTTTACACTTCACAATTCATACACAATGGTGAAAATTAAAGCATATAAGTTTAGGTCCTTATA
Source organism: Aquilaria sinensis (assembly GCA_005392925.1). Lineage (NCBI taxonomy): Eukaryota > Viridiplantae > Streptophyta > Magnoliopsida > Malvales > Thymelaeaceae > Aquilaria > Aquilaria sinensis. Next base: position 189,451 of record SMDT01003168.1, on the reverse strand, counting down.
CTGTAATTTTCCCATTTTGTGAAAGTGTAACAACTCAGGCCAAGAAATTTCCTAGATCTATCTATATAGATCTTGATGCCTAATACATAGGTTGTGCCACCCAAGTCCTTCATAGATAAACAATTGCCTAGCCAAGTCTTCACAGACTATAGCTCATGATTGTCATTCTCGTGAGTAGTATGTGATTTATATACAACACCAAGAAGACAATAGTACTCCCATTAACCTTCTTGTAGACACAAGATTCATCTTCATTTCTAATGAAACCAAACTCTTCGATTGCTTCATCAAAATGAAGATTCCAGCTCCAAGAAGCTTGCTTCAGTTTATAAATAAACCTTTATAACTTGCATACTTTATTGGCATTCTCTGAAGTGACAAAACCCTCATGTTATGTCATGTACACATCCTTAGGTAGCTTTCCATTAAGAAAGGTTGTTTTGACATTCATTTGCCATATCTCATAATCATAGTGTCCAGCAATAGCCAATAAAATTTGGATGGATTTAAGCATGGAAACTGGTGAAAAAGTCTCATCATAGTCAATACCATGAATTTGCTTAAAACCTTTTTGCAGCCAATCATCCTTTAAAGGAAATCCCATTACCATCCATGTTAGTTTTCTTCTTGAAAACCCATTTACACCTTATGGGTTTTACCCTTGCAGGTGGATCAACCAATTTCCAAACTTGGTTTTCATACATGGATTCCATCTTGAACTTCATGGCCTCTAGCTACTTTTAAGAATCTGGTCCCGACATAGCTTATTGGTAGGTTATGGTCTTATCCTGATCCATAAGCATCACATGACCAATATGAGTCATGAGAAATCCATATCTCTCGAGCTCACATCGAATCCTACTAGATCTACGTGGGCTCTGTGCTACAGGAATGGACTTTTGACCACAAAATCTTATAGTGTCTACTTGGGTTCTGTTTCAAGTTCAATGTCCCTTTAATGTTCTCAAATTTCTTTGAGTTCTATTTTTCTCCCACTGGTTCCTTTAGATATAAACTCTTTCTCTAAAAAGAGATTTTCTGCTTAGAAAGATTATAGAAATAGTAACCTTTTGTTTCTTTAGGATACCCAACAAAAGGACATTTATGAGATTTAGGCCCTACCATGTCAAAGGATTGACTTTTCACGTAAGCCTTATAGTTCTAAATCTTCATAAAAGACAGACTAGGATGCCTCTTACTCCATATCTTATATGGCTTCTTTTGAATCGATTTAGATGGAACTTGGTTTAGTGTAAAAGCAGTTATCTCTAGAGCATGTCCCCAAAAGGAGCTTGGAAGGTCAGCTTGATTCATCATAGATCGAACCATGTCTAATAGAGTTTGGTTTCTCATTTCAGATATACCATTCCATTGAGGTGTACTAGGTGGAGTGACTTATGATACCATGCCACACTTTTTTTTATAGTCAAAGAATTCTCGGTTTAAGTATCTTCCACCCCGATCTAATCGAAGTACCTTGATACTTTTCTCGAGTTGATTTTGTACTTTTTTCTTGAATTTTTTCAATTTTTCATAGGATTCTTACTTGTGTTTCATGAGGTACACATAGCCATATCTACTGAAGTCATCAGTAAAAGTAATGAAGTATTGGAAATCTCCTCTAGCATGCATAGACATTGGCCCACATAAATCATTATGTATGAGCCCTAGTAAGTTATTGGCTCTTTCATTTTGCCCAATGAAAGGAATTTTGGTCATTTTGCCTAATAAACATGACTCTTATGTCTTATATGATTCGAAATCAAATGAGTCCAAAAGTCCATCATTGTGGAACTTGGATTTGCAGGTTTCATTTATATGGCCCAAAATACAATGCTAGAGATAGGTCAAGTTTAAATCATTCAATCTGAACTTCTTAGTATTACATTATAGATTGGATTTTTGAGTTCTAGAACATACAAACCATTGCTAAGTTAAGCATTACCATAAAGGAAGTCATTCAAATAAATGGAACAACACTTGTCTTTTATTATAAATGAAAAACCTATCTTGTCCAAGCAAGAAATAGAAATCAAATTTCTACTAATAATAGGCACATAATATTAATAGCCCAATTCTAAAACTAATCCACTAGACAAAGTGAGAACATAAGTCCCTACAGCTAATGCAGTAACTCTTGCTCCATTTCCCACATGGAGGTCCACTTCACCTTGGGCCAGTCTTTTACTCCTACTTAGATCCTGTACATTTGCACAAATGTGAAATCCACATCCAGTATCCAATACCCAAGATGAAGAAGTAGAAAGGTTGGCCTCTGTAACAAAAATGCCTAAAGTGAAAGTCTTACTTCCCTTCTCCTTATTGAGTTCTTCAAGATAGAGCTTGTAGTTGTGCTTCCAATGTCCATGTTTCCTACAATGGAAGCATTCTAATTACTTAGCCACACCACCAAATGGTTTCAATGCACTTGAAGAAGAATTAACATTAGACTTTCCATTAGCTTTATTCTTCTTCTTATTGGTCTTTCTCTCGCCCGTCTGAACCATCATAACGGGCTTAGCCTTCTTAAGGTTTTGCTCAGTAGTTCTTAACATGTTAAGCAATTTACAAAGAAACTTGTTAAGATCATTCATGTTGTAATTCATGATAAACTAATTGTAGCTTTTCGGCAATGATTGTAGGACTATATCAACAACTAACTCTTTTTGAAAAGCATTTCCCAAATTTTCAAGATTCTTAATGTACCTAGCCATCTTGAGCACATGAGAGCCCACAAGACTCCTCTTAAACATTTTACACCGAAACATTGCTTTAGAGGTCTTGGAACAACATTTTGAGATGTTAAACGCCCCAATGTTCTTATGTTGCTTCTAAGCTCAGATTCCACGGTAATCAACATGATACAAGCAACATCCAAAACATCATCAGAATGCTTCTTATAAGCATCCTTTTCAGCTCTTAAAGTATTGGCAGCATGCTTATTCGGAATGGGCTACTATAGGACAAAAACCTTTTTCTCTTGCTTGAAGACTATTCTCAAATTTTTGTACCATTTGAGAAAGTTGGTGCAGTTTAGCTTTTCCTTCTCAAGGATCAATCAAAATGAAAGGGTTGATGTGTTTTGTGCTATGGTAATCTATAACAATAAATATGTAGTGTAAGAATCATGTATGTTAATTCATTTAGTAAGGACATTTATTAAATGATGCTCCCACTATTTTACTCAAAATAATAACCCTCGATATTATTTTGGAGCACCTCGGCGCTAAGGTATTCTAAGGATTTTCTTTTAATCTCACCAATTATTATCTTCTGTTGTCTTATACATACATCTTATGCCAACAACCAATTAAACGTGACATTGTTATAGCCTAAACTATGTGATATTCTCAAGCCAATGAGAATATCATGAAAGCCTAAGAAAAGAAAAGGTATTTTCAAGCACCTTCTCTTCCTTGCTTGGATGCTTCTTAGTAGTCATCTCCTTGGATGCACCATGTCATATGATCTTGAAAGGTATAATAGCAATGAATGATAGAAACCTCGAGTTACATTTGAAGGGAGTAAGGTGAAAAGAGAAAGTATAATAAGAGTAATAATGAGAGGCATGACATGTAGGTCGTATTTATAACTACAACCAACCAAGGCTATAACCATGCACCATGCTTCAATCAACAAATAGCACAACAAGTCAAACCTCATTCAACTAGAAAATGCATGCCAATTAACATATGTTTATTAACCAATTTATTAATGTAGTGCTTCACAAACCTAGAAGGCGGTCCCGCTAGCCAGTTAGCAGGGGGTTGCAAGGGGGCAGTGCCCCCCATACCAAAAAATTATGTTCTAATTATGTTGCCTGAGATCACCTATTCCAAGCAACAAAGCCCCCGATACCACCCTTGTCGAGCAACCAAAAGTACCCTACCCAATGTGCCTAAACAACACATGGCCAATGCCTGCTAAAGTTGTAACAATTATTGCAACAATCCTGATTTAGATAGGGATCTCATATCCATCAATCCAGGGTTAATGTTATTAACCAATTTGCACTGTTTCTTTATATATCTCATATATCTTGTGACTTCTAGTTCATGCATCATGAATCAATTTAATTAATCACGATCGAAAGCAATAGAACATAGAATAAATCATGCGATTTGGCACTTGATTCTGATTTAGGGTTTTGCTAGTAGCTCTAATACCACTGTAAGGTTTCGAGAGCAAAACATGCACAGTGGAAATTAACTAATACCCTCCAGGATCCAAATGAAATGAAGTAAATCTAGTGTTTGAAAACTTTATACATAGTCGGTTGAGATCTCTTACTCAACTGTTGAGCTGAACCACCAAAACTTGAACAGTTTGCATGTTCAAGCTCTCTATGGTATCCACACGAACCACTCAAATCACCATGTCTCTACCATGTCCTGACAGGTGCTTTTTTCTGGCACTCTCAATGCTCACTTGCGTCCACCAAGGAAAGACAAAAAGAGAGTGTGGTTGGAACTTTTTAGAACCTTTTTGATGTCATCCTTAGGAGGCAGTAGCTATGAAAATCCACACTATATAATGTATATATAGTGAGGGTTAACTCTTAAGCCTAATAGGTTTTAAAACCCTAATCTTGTTAGTACTAATTTTGGGCTTAATAATGGCTCAACTATTGGGCCAATAATTAATCTGAAATTATCATGAAACCAAAACCAAACAATTTGGCCTATGCACTCAAATGATCCAATTGTTTCAAGTGTGCGACCTAATAGGCTCCTATCACATAGACAATGATCATAAATCACATTTATGATCATAAGCAATGAGCGGTGTCTAGCAATAGATCATTGCTACCCAAGTGACAAGATAATCGTTGATTTGACTAACACATATTAGCTTAAGGCCTTTGTGGCTTAGCGAAAAGATTAGTGGTTTATTTGCCCATTTTAGGTTTGGATTTTAATCAATGAGTTAATGCCTTTTAAAGGGTTTTTATTTCAAAAAATTGAAAGATTGACATTCTATAATTAAATTATGCATTGGGGGAATTGTGTGTACTTAATCTGAATAATTATATCATATAAGTATGCTCACAAAAAGAAAAACGATGAGACCATATAAATATTTTATATTCAGGTTCAAGAAATTCATTCAAAATTGGTAAGATGCAATGAATGGATAATTAAGGAAAATGTGAAATTCAGGGTCGTTTTGGGATTACAGAACAAAATATGAGATATAATTAAATCTCATTTCCTTCAACTTTATAACAAATAATAAATATAAACATATACATACATATATATACAGCACTAAGTGCATTTGGTGCATATGTGCGGCAACTCACTACTCGCAAGTTACACATAGGAACAAGCTCCTTTTAATATAAGAATAAAAAGATACTAATAAAAGAATAAAAATAGTAGTAATAAGGGAACAAAAATTTAGTTTTCTAAAAGAACAAACTGTTACACATAAAAATAGAAATAACTACTAATAAAAGAAAAAACAATTAGTTTACATACTCGAGATCACTTTAGAATTCCAATTTATATTGAATATCATAAAATAATATATATTTAAATGTTATACAAATATTATTAATAAAAATATTATTGTTGAAATAATAATTAAAATAGTACCGGGAAAACACGGTAAGAACAAAAATAAAACAAAACAAAAGCTACAGTAGGCTGAAAAAGAAACTGAAAAAAAATATTTTTGGCTAGACTAGAAAGAATCATGGAAAATGGTGAACAAAGTTGAGGAAAAACAAAAGTCAAAAAAATAAAAAAAATTGTTAAGAAACAAAAAAAATGGGGGCGGGGCAATGGAATCTCCACCCCCCAAAAGGCCAAGCCTACAACTCCCACACACTTTACCATCCCGATAAAAAAGAACTTTGTCTAGATCTTGCTAGAAATGGTATTAAGTATTTTACACATTTTACAACACATATGCACCAAACGCGCATAGCGCTATGTATGTATATGTTTATGTCTATTATTTGCTATAAAGTTGAAGGAAATGAGATTGAATTGTATCTCATATTTTGTTCTATAAATCCCAAAACTACCTTAAATTTCACATTTTCCTTTATTATCCATTCATTGCATCTTACCAATTTTGAACGAATTTCTTGAACTTGAATATAAAATATTTATATGTTCTCATCATTTCTTTATTTATGAGCATACTTATGTGACATAATTATTCAAATTAAGTATACATAGTTCCCCCAATGCATAATTTAATTACAAAATGTCAATCTTTCAATTTTTTGAAATAAAAACCCTTTAAAGGGCATTAACTCATTGATCAAAATCCAAAGGTAAAATGGGCAAATAAACCACTAATCTTTTACCAACTTTGACTAACACATCCTCTGGAACACCTTTTGAAAAGGTGAAGGATCTATTTGCCAATTGGTGACAAATTGATGAAGGTTTTACCTCTTCAAGCCCAAGCTTTCTACAAAAAAATAATGGCATCAAGTTAATGCTAGCTCCAAGATCACATAAAGCTTTATCATAGTGAAACTCCCTGGGTCTTTAAGTTTTTGAGGCATCTTCTGTTGAATGATGGCACTTGCTTCTTCTTTAACCAAGATGAGCTCATTATCAAGGAACTTCCTTTTTTTAGTGATCAACTCCTTGAGGAACTTGGCATATGTAGACATTTGATTAATTGCATCTAAGAAGAGGATATTGACCTTTAGCTTCTTAAATACTTTAAGAAACTTCATGATTGAGTTCTTTCCTTCTTGGAGTTGAACCTTTGAAGGTATGAGAGAGTAGGAACATGCTTCAACTCTTTTTCATGTGTGGGTAAGTTTTTCCCCTCTTTATTTTGAAGAGTATCCTTACAACTTTGTGGTATAACTTGAGCATCATCAACATCTTTCAAACAATTGATTTTTGAAAAAGATAATCTTCTTGATTAGGTGACTCATTCGGTTGTGCCACCACATTTCTTCCACTCCTTAAAGTTATAGCTTGACAAAATTCTTTTGGATTTATGCCTATATCACTTGGTATGAACTTGCCCTTTCAAAGCTGTCTCATGAAGGTAGCCAATTGACTCATTTGTGTTTCCAATTTTTTTTATTAAAGCTTGGGTATTAGCTTGCATAGTCTTCATCTCTTTTTCCAACATGCTAATCTTTTTGTTTTGTCCCTAGCCATTCCTCTCACTATATTCATGAACTCTTCCATTATTCTTTTCATGAAGTCCTTCAATGAAGCTCCCGATTCATGTGAGGTCTCCTTTGTGGTTGCATGACACCCTTTTGATTTGAGTAGTTGAACGCTTCATGTTGACGGTTCCTTAAAAAGAAGTTGCCTCCTCCTTGCTTTGGTGGATAAGGATTCCAATAACCTACAAAATCCACATTTGCCATTTTTTCCAATTCTCTACTTTCTATGGCTTGTTGAACTTTCATCCTATCTTGATTCTTAGCCAACTTAGATACTATGCTAGTGAGAGCCGAAAGTTGAGCTTGAAGGGATATGTCTTTGTTTAGTTCATACAAACCACTTCCTTTCCTCAAAGCCCTTTTTCCAATAACCTCTAAACCCTTGGCCATATTATTTAGTAACTCAAAAAATTCCTCCACATCCTTTAAGAGAAGGAAACCATCGGTGCACGACATCCACTTGCAATCTTGTATTTGAGCTCAATCCATTGTAGAAGAGGTGCAATTGATGTGCTTGATCGATATCTTTGTAAACACCCTTTTCACTATTTTCTTGAATTATACCCAAGCCTTTACCAAAGTCTCTTATTCATTTTTTTGGAAAGCTAATAGTTCATTCTTGAGCTCGAATACTTTTTGAGATGGGAAAAACCTCTAGATGAATGCAGTGTATAAGTCTTGCTATGTATGAATAGAAGTGGGTTCCAAATTCTCAAACCATTTTGTAGCTTCATCGACAAGTGAAAAGGGGAAAAACCTCATCCTCTTGGCATCCTCACTCACACCTTCTAAATCAAAGGTGTTGCACAATCGAACAAATCTCTTGATGTGGTTGTTCAAGTCTTCATCTATAGTCCTACTAAAGGAGTAAGCTTCTACTAGTTGGAAGACATGACTAGGAATCATGAATGCGAGGCCTTAAAGTGGCATCTATCTAATCATATTATCATGGTCCTCCACCATTTGAGGATGAAAGTAATCAAGTGCCAGTCTCCCTCTTCATCTTGCATTATTCTGATTGACCTCTCCATGTCCAGTGTTCATTACTTCATCATCTCCATTAAGGTCTATAGGAGGAGCAGTCTTTTCTCTACCCATGTTCCATACATTATCTCCTAAATTTTCTTCCATGTTGATGGATTGTGTGTCTTCTTCCTGAACAACAACCTTGCTTCTCAAACAAAGCTCCCTTAAGCCCTTCTTAATTTTTGGATCAAACGGCACTAAGTGAGAGTAAGAGCTCTAGATCATGCACTAGAAGAACCTAAAAGGGAAGAGAGAAGAACAACTAAATACAAAGATGACAAACAAGTAAACAAGGTTAACCAATAGCTTGATATCCAAAGCAAAATCAAGTCACTATCCCCAGCAACGACGCAAAAAACTTTGTTGTGAAACACAATAGTTTTTAAATATATAATCCCTGATCACCCACATTTTTAAATTTATAATCCCTAATCACCTACAAGTGCGTGGTATTGTTGAGTGCAAGTGGTGAATATAGGTGTCGTCCCAAGTGATAAAAAGGATTTTACCAAGAGTCAGGTCCTAGCTACCAACTAACAAAATTAAGATAAAAAGGGACTAATGTGATATGATTTAGGAAGGCACAACCAAGGATGGCAAGGACCCATTGAAGATAACTAATGGACCCATGAAAAGGAAGAAAGCTAAGGAGCTCACTAGTGTACTTTAAGCCTTTGTTTCAAGCTTCTTCATGAGAATGGACATGGATTTTTGCAAGGAGCTACTGGAACATGAAAGGAATCATATGGAGATGATGGTGAAGCTTGGTACTCAATTCTGGAATGCCTATACAAGTCTCAAGACAAGGAACCCCAAGGGCACCCCTTAAGTGCACCCTTGGAGCCTCCTTAAAGTGTTTCAAGGCCATTTTGCTTCTACAAGCTGGATCTTTGAGCTCTAACATTTTAAGACCTCTTTTAAAAATTTAAGATGAAGAATCACACTAATTGAACTCAAATATTCAAGCTTGGATTTGAAGATACAAGCAAAAACCTTAAAAAGCCCATAAGTGCACCTAAGAAGACCATTTTGGGGTTTTTAGGACCAAACTTGTATTTGCACTTTATTTTACTTATTTTTATGATTATTTAAATTATTTGGGATGTTATTTAGGCTATGGAATTGATTCAGGCCGCTTAGGACAAGTGGCATACATTGCACATATCAAACTTGTTCAAACTAGGTGTTAAAGTTCTAGTTTAACTAGGTTTTCTTAAGTCTTTTGTATCTAGGTTCCTTAGGTGACTTGGGCTGCGAATTTTGCTGAGTCTTTTACCCTAGTTTTGGCCTATAAATAGGCACATATTCTAGTTGTAAAAAAAATCCTTCACATGAAATAATATAGCTACTTTGAAGAGAAATTCTCTTTTGTTCTTTGAGGATTACCTTGGTGTGCAAGTTGCTTGTGTTCTTGGTTTTCTTATACTTCTTGTTTTTAATCATGAGTTGATTACAGGTGGGGGTTTAAATCCAATCTTTTTGATGTCTTATGGAGCTTGAAAAACATCTTGGGTGCATTTCTTGGTCATTATACCAAAAGGGTTCGCATTAGTTGGTATCAGAGCCACAAGTTCCATCCGAATGACATATCTTTGTGTTCTTGTTTCTCTTCATTTTTTCTTTTAATTTTTTCAAATAATTTCATGATTTAATTCTTTGTTTCAATCCTTTTTATTCTTGTTTTAGGTTTGTATTCTTTTCTTCCAGCCTTGTTTCCAATCAAAACAACAAAAACAACAAAAAAGAGCCAACTAGTGTTACCTTGTGCTTTTGGTTTTCATCCATTTGTTCTTGTTTCTTTCTTATCTTTCTATTTCATGTCCAACCCTATTAATCTCTCTTGTTTTCAGTGTTTCTAGTATCCTAGAGTTAAGAAAACACCAAAAAAGAAGGATCCAAGTTCAGGAAGTTTTGGTATCAAAAAGTTGTTTCAAATTGTGCTAGATTTCAATAGTCTCTTGTCTTGGCTGAAAACAAAACTAACTTTTTATCTTTGGAAGCAAGGAACTTCAAGAAGAAAGTTTTTTTAGCATCAAAAAGCAAGCCAAAAAAAAATTAAAAAAAAAACAAAGAAAAGGAAAGAAAAGAAAAGGTTTGCAAAAGCAGCTTATACATAGTGTTTTGGTTTTTTGTGCCTATAAACCCTAAACCATTGTTTTAAGCCAAAAAGTTTTTATTTGTGGTTCTTATGATCATCTATTGCAAAAGATTCCTAGAGTCTTTAAAATCTTGTTTAGCCCACCTTTATTTTGGAGTCAAAATTGTTTTCAAGGATTCAAGTTTTCTTGTGTGCTTTGAGGACAGTTTTCTTAGAACTTTTGAGGACTCTTTAAATAGCAATATCTCACTAAAAATTTTAGTGTTTAGAGTGTTCTTCTTTGAGTGAAACATGTGAGGTGAGCGTGTGAGGATATTTGATTTTAGAAGTATGGAGGGCTAGGAGGATAGGAGAATGGAAGTAAGACGCAATGAAGAGCCTACCATGAGAGAACTTCAAGAAACTCTCAATAAACTTGTGGGAAGGATTGAGGACATAGATTTGCGGTTGCCAAGGAGACCTAATCCCCTCTTGTAGCCAAGGAGACCTAATCCTATCTTGTAACCAATAAGAGGTCCAAGGAGATAAGAACCCAAGGAGGAAGAAGGAATTTGACATGATTATGGGCTTCTAAAGAGGGGGGAGCCAAGGGAGGACAACAATCTCAACTCCATCAAGCTTACCATTCCATCATTCCAAGGGAGGAATGATCTGGATGCATATTGGGAATGGGAGAAAAAAATTGAGATAGTGTTTGAATGCCATCATTATTCTGAGGAAAAGAAGGTTAAATTGGCTATCATTGAGTTCATTGATTATGCTCTTGTATGGTGGAATCAGGTTGTTACTTCTAGGATGAGGAATGAGGAGGAGCCCATAAACATAGGGAGAGCCCTTAAAGCATTAATGAGGAGGAGATTTGTGCTTAGCTATTACTATAGAGATCAATACCTCAAGCTTCAAAGGCTTGTGCAAGGCCAAAGGAGTGTGGAGGACTACCACAAAGATTTGTAGATGACTTTGACCCAAGCCATCATTGAGGATAACAAGACCACCATTGCTAGATTCATCAATGGTCTTAACTATAAGATAGCCAACAAAGTGGAGATGGTGCCATATGTTAACATGGAGGATTTGTTTCACCATGCCACTAAGGCTGAGATGATCATCAAAAGGTCTAAGGCATCCAAGATGCCTCAAGGAGGAAGCTCTACATGGAGGGGAGCATAGAATAAGGAAGCACCTAAGCCAAGAATGGAGGCCACCAAAGGAGGCTTGTCTTGGCCTCAACAAGACATGTCTAAATCTCCACCTAAAAATGTACCTAAAGCAAGGGAAATTGAGTGCTTCAAGTGTAGAAGCAATGGACACTACATGAGAGATTGCCCAAACAAGAAGGTGATGATTCTTAAAGATGATGGAGAAATCACATCTAAGGATGAAGATGCCATGAAGGATACACCACCTTTGGAGGATGAGGAGCAAAACACACTTGAGCCCGATGAGGGAGATTTTGCAATTGTAGCAAGGAGAGCTTTAAGTGTGTAAGCCAAAAAGGAAGCTAATAAAAGAGAATGCATCTTTCACACTAGGTGCTTCATTGTTGATAAAGGAAGTTGTACTAATGTAGTAAGCTCAACCATGGTGGAGAAGTTGAAGCTTCCTACTCAAAAGCACCCCCAACCATATAGGCTTCAATGGTTGAATGATGCTAAAGAGGTAAAGGTGGTAAAGCAAGTTTTAGTTCACTTTAAGATTGATTCTTACTATGATCAAGTTCTTTGTGATGTTGTTCTTATGCATGCTTGTCACATTTTGCTTGGGAGGCCGTGGTAATTTGATAAGAAGGTCACACATGATGGAGAGAAGAATTCATACTCTTTTTTCCATGAAGGGAAACCAATCAAACTTGTTCCATTTTCACCACAACAAGTCTTGGAGGATCAAAGAAAGCTTCAAAGAAAGGTTGAGAGAAAAGTAAATGAGGGGAAAGTTGAGGGCAATAGTGAAAAGGGGAAAGCCGAGAGAACAATCGAGAGAACAAGTGAGAAGAGTGAACATGAGGGGAAGAAGAGTGAAGAGTTCCTGTGAGAAAAAAACGAGAGGAAGTTAAGTGGAAAGAAAGAGTGCTACATTGCAAAAATGAGTGATGTGAGGAAAACCATTCAAGCACAAAGACCAGTGCTTCTTTTACTTTACAAAGAGTCTTTAATTGTTATCAATGATCTAACATATCTTCCTAGTGTTGTTTTGTCTTTGTTGAAGGACTTTGAGGATGTGTTCCTTGAAGACCTGATAGGTTTACCACCCATAAGAGCTATTGAGCATCAAATTGACTTAATCCAGAGTGCACCTATTCCAAATAGGCTAGCTTATAGAACCAACTCCAAGGAGACTAAGGAGATTGAGAAGCAAGTGGAAGAGTTGTTGTCTAAAGGTTTTGCGAGGGAAAGCATGAGCCGTTGTGCCATACCTATCCTTTTAGTGCCAAAGGAGGATGGTTCATGGTGCATGTGCATGGATTGTAGGCTAGTCAACAAAATCACTATAAAGTATAAACATCCTATCCACAGACTTGATGACATGCTTGATGAGTTCCATGGTTCTACTTTGTTTTCAAAATTTGATTTAAAAAGTGGGAACCGTCAAAATTCAAATAAGGGAAGGGGATGAATGGAAAACTGCTTTCAAAACAAAATTTGGACTTTATGAATGGTTAGTCATGCCTTTTGGGTTAACTAATGCTCCTAGTACTTTCATGAGACTTATGAACCATGTCTTACGTGACTTTATTGGTAGTTTGTCATTGTTTACTTTGATGATATCTTAGTATAAAGAAAGAACCTAGAAGAGCATGTAGGACACCTCATACAAGTGCTAAGTACCTTGAGAGAAGAAAGGTTATGTGCTAACTTGAAGAAGTGTTCTTTTTGTGTTGATAAGGTTGTTTTCCTTGGTTTTGTTGTGAGTTCACATGGAATTGAGGTGGATCAAGAGAAGGAAAGGGCCATACAAGAATGGCTGACCCTAACTTCCATAACTGAGGTAAGATCATTCCATGGGTTAGCTAGCTTCTATAGGAGGTTTATAAGAAATTTTTCTTCCATTGCTGCACCTCTAACTGAAGTTGTTAAGAAGAATGTAGGATTTAAGTGGGGAAAAGCTTAAGAAGAGGCTTTCGGGTTGCTAAAGAAAAGGTTATGTAATGCACCACTTCTAGCTTTGCCTAACTTTGCTAATACTTTTGAGGTTGACTGTGATGCTTCAAGTATAGGCATTAGAGCTGTGTTGATACAAGGAGGCCACACCATTGCATACTTTAGTGATAAGCTAAATGATGCTACCTTGAACTATCCCACTTATGACAAGGAGCTTTATGCTTTAGTGAAAGCTTTGGAGACTTGGCAATACTACTTGCGGCTGAGAGAGTTTGTCATTCATATCGACCATCAAGCCTTTGAGTTTCTTAATGGGCAAGGTAAGTTGAATAGGAGGCCTGCTAAATGGGTAGAATTCATTGAGTCCTTCTCATATGTTATCAAATACAAGCAAGGTAAGGATAATATAGTGGCTGATGTACTTTCTAGGAGGTATGCTTTACTTTCTGCTTTAGATGCTAAAGTGTTGGGTTTTGAGCATTTGAAGGATTTGTATGCTTCTGATCATGATTTTGGTGAGATTTATGCTAAGTGTTTTAAATTTTCTTTTCAGAAGTTCTATCAAGTTAATGGGTTTTTTTTCAAAGAAAATAGGTTATGTATTCCCAAGACATCTTTGAGGGAACTACTCACAAAGGAAGCTCATTATAGAGGACTTATGAGACACTTTGGACAAGCCAAAACCTAGCATACCTTGCATGAACACTATCATTGGCCGAATATGGTAAAAGATGTAAGGAAGGTTTGTGATCAATGCATAGCAAGTAGGAAGGCTAAGCCTACTCACACTTCACAAGGTTTATACACACCACTTCTTACACCCACTCATCCATGGGTTGATATTTCAATGAATTTCATTGTTGGATTGCCTTGAACTAAAGGAAACCGAGACTCAATCTTTGTTGTAGTTGATATGTTTTCAAAAATGGCTCACTTTATTCCATGTAATAAGACTAATGATGCTATACATGTGGCTGAGTTATTTTTTAGGGAAGTTGTTAGACTTCATGGAGTTCTAAAGACCATAGTTTCTAATAGATACTCTAAGTTCCTAAGTCACTTTTGGAGGACTTTATGGGAAAAACTTGGTACTAAGCTTTTGTTCTCTACGTCTTGCTACCCACAAACTAATGGGCAAACTGAGGTAACAAATAGGACCTTAGGCTCTATGCTTAGAGCTATCATTGGTAAGAACTTAAAATCTTGGGAAGATTGTTTGCCTCATGTAGAGTTTGCTTACAATAGGTCTATGCATTCAACTACTAGTTTTTCACCTTTTGAGATTGTGTATGGTTTTAATCCTTTAACTCTATTAGATCTTTTGCCATTACCTATTCATGAGGTTTCTAGTTTGGATGGTAGTAAAATGGCCGAGAGCATCAAGAGGTTGCATAAAAAGGTTAAGCAACAAATTGAGCTTAAGAATCAACAAGTTGCTAAGAAAGCCAACCAAGGCCGAAGGAGAGTTGTCTTTGAGCTGGGAGATTAGGTTTGGTTACACATGAGGAATGAGAGATTTCTAGCTACAAGAAGGACTAAGCTTCATCCGAGAGGAGATGGTCCATTTCAAGTGATTAAGAAGATCAATGACAATGCATACATGCTAGACTTGCCAAGTGAGTACAATTTGAGTGCCACTTTCAATGTTTCTGATTTGTCTTTGTTTGAACATGCAGATTCCTAAATGAATCCTTCTAAGGAGGGGGGAGTTAATATGATCAAGGAAGGCACAACCAAGGATGGCAAGGACCCATTGAAGATAACTAGTGGATCCATGACAAGGAAGAAAGCTAAGGAGCTCACTAGTGCACTTTAAGCCTTTGTTTCAAGCTTCTTCATGGAGAATGGACATGGATTTTTGCAAGAAGCTGCTGGAACATGCAAGGAATCATATGAAGATGATGGCCAAGCTTGGTACTTAATTCTGGAGTGCCTAGACAAGTCCCAAGACAATGAACCCTAAGGGCACCCTTTAAGTGCACCTTTGGAGACTCCTTAAAGTGTTTCAAGGCCATTTTGCTTCTACAAGCTGGATCTTTGAGCTCTAACATTTCAAGACCTCTTTTCAACATTTATGAGGAAGAATCACACTAATGAAACTCAAATATTCAAGCTTGGAGTTAAAGATACATTACTTAGGATGTTATTTAGGCTATGGAATTGATTCAAGTCGCTTAGGACAAGTAGCATGCGCTGCACACATCAAACTCGTTCAAACTAGGTCTTAGAGTCTTAGTATGACTATGCTTTCTTAAGTCTTTTGTATCTAGGTTTCCTAGGTGACTTTGACATGGCTGCCCTCGGCCCAACCTAGGAAGCCTGTGAGAATAGATCTCATGGTGGTTGTAATTGGCTAGCTATATATGTGTGCGAATTAAAACTTCATGAAACTAGTTGATTAACCTAGAAAATGCAATATGCATGCTCATTTGGCTTTGACTTAAGTACATGGAAACCATAAAACATTCTCTTGGCCAAGGCACATTTCATAGAAATCAAGTTCAAAGAATCAAAGGAAACATAATCAACATTTGTATTATCATTACTACACATAATAACCATGTGAGGGCATTTAACAAAAGTAGACTAATGTACCTTACCCAAGAGCAACCCTAGAGTCTAAAGATCCAAACATAGATATAGGGGGCAACTAGGCATAACATATACAAGCCTCTACAGAGATCCTCCTAACTAACTTCCACCTTGGAGATGAGTCCCGTGGTGAGTTGCAAAAGTCTGTCCACGTACTGCTAGCCTTTGCGGCCAAGAAAAATATTATAGTTAGTACTATTACTTCACCGACAAGTAACTAAGAAAACTATAATCATAAAGATTCCTATAACAATATACCTATAACAAAAGACTGCCATGACAACCCTCAGCAGTTATCAGGCTCAACACGGTCAGAATCTGCACAACATAAGATAAGGGAGTGAAAATTTGTAATTCTTAGTAAAAGATCTTCACCTATAAGAAAAATTCTAAGGACAACACATATATTATCATATGTAATCTGCTGTGAGCTCATACAGCGTGAGGCTAAACCTATACGCATACGTTTCAGTCCCTTGGGACTTGTCCTCTACCTAGTCCTTGTACTATAAGGCAAAGCCTTGTCTACTAGCAAGCATTGCTTACTAGCCTAACTAGTGAAGTTCATTACTAGTTGAACCTTTCTCATGCTGTACAGGGGCACTATGGTAGGACTGATATTTCCTAGGTCCTAAAGAACCCTCTAGGTGTACTAAGGTTTCCTCATTGAGGCCTTGAACCCGAAGGAGCAACTAAAGTCTCAATGGTGCTAAACCTTCCACCTCCTGTAATGGTGTATTTGTTATGACCTATGAACTAGTTTTCTCATAAGGTATAACTACCATTTAAAAAAGTATGGGAAAACCTTAGATCATGAGAGAGTTTTTGGATGGTTCGGAGTGCCATTATACCATTTCAACCCTTAGGCACCCCTAGGACCACCTCTGCCCTCTCTCGGATCTTTTTTTAAAAAGCTAAATTTTGCTAAAAAATGGATCTGGGGCCTAGGCACCAGGAGCACCCTACTCTACGGACAAAAAAATGCACCTTGGGCACTGAGGCACCGAATGGCACCTAGGCGCCAGGAGCTCGTGTCCTGAACCTCAAAAACACCCGCCTAAGCGTCTTTGGAGGCTTCTTATGAGTTTAAAGCATACAATAGATGCTTCAACTCATCATGAACCTGTAAAACAACTTGCATAGGCCACAAATACACCATCACAACACAACTATGATGCATTAAAACATCATCCCAACCTCATATTCAAGCCTAGTCCACCATAATTCAACTTGCCCACTAGCTAATGCTATTGCCAAACCTACTTGAATTCATCAAGCAACAACACTCCAATAGTATTAATGAAGCTTAAAACCATAAATCCCTTACCTCAATTTCATCTACCAAGGAAGAATTATTCAACTCTTCACCAAGAACAAAGTTCCACAAGTTTCTACCCAAGTTCCAAGCAAACCCAAGCAAATGGCACCAAATTAACACCCACCAAGCAAAACCCATGCCTTAAAACACCTAATAAACAAGAAACAAGCAAGAAATCAATGTTACCTCTCGCCAAAAATAGGAACCCAGCTGGAAAACATGGCAAACACTTCCAAAACTAAGAAACAAGCTTGAAACAAGTTGCCCAAAGCTTATATACACCTTGGGCCTTTTAATTCCTTCAAGAACACTTGATTTTGAGCAAGAATTCAAGTAGAAATAGGGGAAAGGTGCAACTCGGGAATGGGAGGAAGAAGATCAACAATGGCAGCCACCAACTTTACCAAGCTTAAAAACCAAGCTTTCCCCCTTTAGCAGTCAAATTTTTTAAAAAGCTACAAAAAGCCCCTTTCCGTAAATAGTAATTCGAGTCAAATTTTGGTCAAATCTTTCACACTTAAGTAAATCTTTGGGTTTTAAGCAAGGTTTATGCTTCAAAACGTATTTTTTACTCTTGGGTCTCGGCCCGATGACTCGAGGTACAAAATTACCATTTTGCCCCCCGTCCTCTTTTGGTGCCATAAACTACTTGAAACTTAGTTAACTTTGTCCAAGTTACTAATCCTTACCTAGTTAACTTGAGAAAAGGTATTAAACTAGGAATTAAATTAATTTACCTCCCTTAGTTGAGTTTCCCGGTATGAGGGCCGTAACAAACTTGGGCTGTGAATTTTACTGAGTCTTTTACCCTAGTTTTGGCCTATAAATAAACACATATTTTGATTGTAAAAGATAGGCTTCATACAAAATAATATTGTTACTTTAAAGAGAAATTCTCTTTTGTTCTTTGAGGACTACCTTGGTGTGCAAGTTGCTTGTATTCTTGGTTTTCTTATACTTCTTATTTCTAATCACCAGTTGATTAGGGGTGGGGGTTTAAATCCAGTCTCTTTGATGTCTTGTGAAGCTTGAAAAACATCTTAGGCGCATTTCTTGGTCATTATACCAAAGGAGTTCACATCATAATGCTAGATTTAAGTTTAAAATAAGTGAATTCTAAGTACCCAATGAATGCAAGTGTCACAAGTGAAATTGAAGTGCCAAAAAAGGAGTAAACAAACTAGAGTTAGCTAATTTAACAACAATGAAGGTAACTTGGTTATGAAGGCTATCTCCCTAGAATTCCACTTTTTACTTGTTCACTAAGTCAAATGAAGTTTCAAGGATATTAACTTCCTATGTGGTGTGAGGATTCAACCATCAAAACTCTCTTTTCTCAAGACCAAGTTTTACTCACCTAAGATTAATTATGGCATTTCTTAGGCTCATACATTAATCTAAGATGGAGTAAGATCTAACCTTATTTCAATCACCCAATGGGTCCATAGAATATCTCTAAGCGACAAGAACCATCATGCTCTACTTTTCATTTCCACATCTATTTTTTCTTTCTCAAGAATAAAGTGAGATTGTGAGTTGTGTGAAGAGGCCAACCAACACAAATCCATTAAGCTCAAGAATAGGCAACACAAGAGAATCAACACCCATAAAACCCATAAATAAATATCAGATAAAAAGTATCAAGAGTTTCATCCTAGAGAGATAAAAAATCTACTCCATGTCCAAACTAACAACTAACATCATACTAGAGTTTAAGGAAACCATAAATAAGTATTAAAGAGAGAAGGGAAGAAGGAACCAAAAGAAACCCCTAGAAGCTTAAGTCTTCTTAGCCTCCAAGCTTCTCCTTGGCACCTTCAAGCAAGCTCCAAAAAATGTCTTCAATTGTGGCTCTCTAAAAAGTGTTCTAAACCCTAGAATGAGAGATGTGTTAATCTTCCAAGCTCCCCCATTCTCTAAGAAGTTTCTTTCTTATCTTTTTGAATTGAACCAAATAAGGGAGTGGTAGGTGAATTTTTGGGCCCACCTGATGGGGATATGTAAGCTAATCCCATATCAAAGCTTTAAAGCTAAGAAAAATTAGTCCCTTACAGAACATGACGTGATGTGATCACACCATAAAATTAGGCAAGCTGCTGGAATTGGTGTGATGGCATTGGGCTGAATGGTGCGATAGCATCACACATGGCTTATGGCTTTTTGCCCGACATGGTGCGATGGTGCCATTATTTTTGGTGCGATGGCTTTGCCATGGAATTTGCCTTCCTTTGTACAAAGTCCTACTTCAAGCTCCCAACTTTCTCCTTTCTTCCAATTGTGCCCAAAATTTGGTTGCTTTTCCATTCAAGCCCCTTTGACTCCATTAATCCTACAAAACAAACATGAATACTAAGAACTTGTAGAATTTGTTAGCAATTAAACACAAAAGTGGGTAGTAAATTTAAGTAAATTATGTGATCAACAATGTTCCTATAATAATGGATCCATAAGATGACATATATTTAGAGACAAATGATCAGATATTAGAGACATTTATTTTACTTGTCCCTAAATGTATTTTTTATTATAATTTTATTAAGCATTAGGGACAAATTCTTCTAGATTTAGAAGTAAATAAATATTTGTCTCTAAATATACAAATTAGAGACAAATATCACATTTGCTCTCAATTATCTATCTCTAATATCATGTTTTGGTGTAGTAGAACAACAACAACTTTGATCCCACTATCTTGACTCTATACATCAATTGCTTCTTTTAAGGGAAAAAAAAAATAACGAAGTAAAAGTAATTTATGATTTTTTTCTGCACTTGTTATTGGTTTAACTAAGTGCGTTTATTTAGGTTTAGCAACAAAGAAAATAGATGATAATTAATAATTCATCTTCTTGTATTCTTCTGCGTGCCCATCTTAAATTCTTTCCCAAAACTGTACCTTTTTTATTATGGTTTTGAAAATCAAGATATACTTATTCATAAAATTGTTATGGGTTCTTGATATAATTGATTGCCATTGTGCATGACATACCTTCAAAGCAAACAAAAAATAAGGCAAAACAAACTAATGAACTTTTCATTTGCAAAAAGTTTAGTACTTTTTCATGACTCATGTTCAAGTATCAAGTGCTGGTGTAGAAACTTGTTCAAATGATGGTGTGTCACCAAGTAGAAAGATCTAATTCCTATGGTTGCAAAACATTACAAATAGTGGTAAATATTACAAAATTTATGCAACTATGTATGTACTTACATACATAGAAAGAATAAGAACAAGAATAAGAAAAAGCCCGAATTCAAGACATCAATAACAAATAATCATGCATAATTTCAACCTTGGAAAATATGATTTTTCTAAATGAAAAGATGATAGATGTTTATGAGACAATTCATTTGGGGTTAATCTTATTAATGGGTCTCTATTTTGGGCCAGTCAAATAAGGAGACAAGCATGAGAAATGAAGATGGGTTAAAGGTTTGGTACATCTACACATCTATACCACTCTTTTTTTTTTTATAGAGATTTAGGCTTTTTCTTTCACCTTAGTCTTACCATTTGTCTCAAGACCAGCCATTGTTAGTCTTAGTCACATGAACTCTACTCTTCCACAAAGCTCCAATGACCATCCCTTACCCTTTTGCTAGGTACCATCTACTCCAAATCTACCTCCTAATAGCCACATTTACTAGCATGAGAAATAGGAAGATTAACAAAAGAAAAGCCCCAAATGAAACTAAAAAAAAAATAGTTGGAGATGTGGGAAAGAGGGGAATGGAATAGTGGCAATGAGGCTATTATGGGTTAGATCTAGGTTGAGGAACCAAATCCCGTAGGGGAGGTGGGCGGCAAAGAGGCTAGCATTAGGCTGTAACTAGTTAATGAGCTTTGAAGAACATGTGCGCAATGGTTTGTCAAGGCTGGTGAGGAGAGATAGAGAGCAAAAAGACTCAAGGCAAGTGGTAAAGCTAGTAATTTTCACCAACAATTGCTCCTTTTTCCCATCCTACTTCATAACCCTTAGTTGACCTAGAACAAAAGGTTGACCAATTAAACCCAATTAATCCCAGCCAACTGCTCCTACATTTGCTTAGGTTGTAAGATTATGATATATTAATATGTTGGAATTCTTGGCGCACCAAGATCCTTTTAAGGTAGGATTTGAGCTCATTGAGCTAACTCTAGCTTGAACAGCTATCTAAGGCAGCTAGAAGTAGCTCCCTTTAGCTCAAGTTAAGTTCAGCTATAAGTAGCTCAAGGCTCTGGACTTCAGCTTAAGTTAGCTCAAGTAGCTAGACTTCAGCTTAAGTTAGCTCAAGTCTGGACTTCAGCAGCTCAAGTAGCTCAGTCAGCTCTAGCTAAGTAGCTCACTTCAGCTTCTGGTAGCTGAAAGTCAGCTCAAGTTAGCTCAAGTCAGCTCAAGTCAGCTCACTTCAGCTTCTAAGTAGCTCAAAGTAGCTGGACTTCAGCTCAAGTCAGCTCACTTCAGCTATAAGTAGCTCAAAGTAGCTGGACTTCAGCTCAAGTTAGCTCAAGTCAGCTCAAGTCAGCTCACTTCAGCTTTTGGTAGCTGAGTGTAGCTGGACTTCAGTTCACTTCAGCTGAGAGCAGCTAACTCCAGCTCAAGGTCAGCTCTAGGAGCTGGACCTCAGTTCATGGTGCTTGGTTGGAGCTCAAAGGAGCTCAATGGTGCATAAGTAGCATAGTGAGCTAGCTTTGTGCCAGCTCACCTTGCTTTTAGCTCAAAACCACCAAGAGACACATCTTTTGTGTAAAGGTATGTCTCTTCATCAAAAGAGATGACTATTGGCTAAAAGAACATGTCCTTTCATCCAAAGGAAGTGTTCCTTGAGTGAATAGACATGTATATTCGGCCATGGGGTGGTTGGGGTAGTACCAAGAGTGATGTCCTTTGACATTAAAAGACATGTATATTCGGCCATGAGGTGGTTGAGGTGGTTATAGCACCAAGAGTGATGTCCTTTGGCCTTAAAGGACATGTATTTTCGGCATAGGCTAGAAAAGACATGTTCCTTGGCCAAAGAGACACATCATTTCGGCCAAAAGGAAGTGTTCCTTGGCTAAGACATGTCATGTATTTTCGCCAAAGGTACATGTGGGGTCTTAGGCCAAAGGAAGTGTTCCTTGGCCAAAAGACATGTATTTTCGCCACCATACATGACCCTTAGCCAAAGGAAGTGTTCTTTGGCTTAAAAGACACCTTTCTTGGTGTAAAGGTGTGCCTTTTGGTCATCTATAAATAGCCTTTAGTGGCTGGCCATTTTATGCACGAATTTGGCACTCCATTTGCTCCATTTCCTTGAGAGAAAATTTTTCTCCTCCTATTTCCTTTAGAGGCCGAAATATTAAACACTTTTTGAGAGCATTGTTGCTGGATTTACATAGAGATTGTTCATCTCTATTTCAAGCTTCAAGGTGCTCTTTTAAGATCAAGTTCTTCCTCAGGTTTTTGCCAAAGCTAACCAAGAAGAAAGGTGCACATCTTTTCTTGGTTTAGTAACATGTTAGGTTTCATTTCTTATGTATGTTCTTAGTAGCATGCTAGGATTTATTTAACACAACATGTATGTGATCTTGATATGTTATATAACATGTTATGCATGCTTATGTTGAATTGAAATGAACGAATATGCATGTGGCATATACAAGAAGAAAGATAACATAAAAGTATGTTATCATAAGATCCTGAAATCTTCAATTGGTATCAGAGCCTAGGTCATGAAAATGTATATGTTGCATGTAGTAAGCATGATTTAGGATCATACATATGTGTATGATTTTGATAAAGGCTAATGAAGGATATGTGTATGAAGCAATGAAGGCATGTTTATGTATTTCTGATCGAATGCTATATGCATCTCTTTTGCCATATATGAGCATGTTAGAAGTTGTTTCATACACATGTTGCTTTGTTGAGTCTTGTTGTGTAAATTGAACTAAAACATGTGAATTGCATCAATGTAGATGGCTTGTAAGAATATAGTTGCTGAATTAAACCGTGACCTCAAATTGGATGGTGAAAACTATTCAATTTGGCAACAGAAGGTCAAATTCATTTTAACTGAGCAAGATACTCTTGATGTGCTCACTCAAGAGATCATGCCTCCTGCTGAGGGATAGGATAGGACTGCCTATGAGGCATTCCTAAAGAAGAACTCTATGTGTAGAGTCACTCTCCTCTCCACTATGGTGGATGAGATTATGGTGGAATTCTCCATGCTTGAGGGGGCTAAGGCCATATGGGACTCAGTCAAGGCCAAGTATGGAGATGTTTCTGTAGAGAAACAACGCTCAATGATTCTCAGGTTTGAGAATTATGTGAAGCGTGCTGATCACTCTATGAGTGCTCACTTGCGTGAGATGTCACGCATGATCCACCAACTCAAGACAGCAGGGCATGTGCTCACTGATGAGCAACAAGTGCAAGCAATAATCCGTTCCTTGCCCGATGAGGAATGGCAGTTGATGAAGGTCAACTTACGCCATAACCCTCAAATAATGTCATTTGATGACATTGCTCGTCACCTCCTCCTTGAGGCTGAGGTGATGGCCCTCAAGGACCATTCTAAGGGCATATGTTGCCTCATCCTCTATCCAGAAGGGATGGAAGAAGAATGGTGGCAAAGGAGGGCCAGGGAAGGGCAAGGGAAAAGGTCCTGCTTCCAAGAAAAAGTTCAAGAAGAAGCGGGACATAAGCAAGCTGAAGTGCTTCAACTGTGGGTATAAAGGACACTTTGCAAAAGATTGCAAGGGTCCACCCAAGGTACATACATACCCTTCTACTTCCATTGTACATGTTGTGTCATGTACATTACTAACTGAGTGCAATTCTTTGTGGATTGTAGACTCGGGAGCAACAGACCACATAGCCCGGGACAAGTCCTGGTTCGTGGCCTACAGGAAGCTCTCAAAAGGAGCTAAGCACGTTTCAGTGGGGAATGATGCCAGGCTGGAAGTAGAAGGCATAGGAACATGTAGAATTCCTATAGATATTGGATATTTGTATCTAATAGATGTATTGTATGTACCAAACATTTGTAGAAATTTGATTTCTATAAGTTGTATGTTGAAGTACAATTATTGCTTTAAATTCTTTAATAATAATGTGTCTATTATTAAAGATAATAAGATAGTATGCACTTGCTCAGTTAATAATGGGCTTTATGAGTTGAAGCCAACTGACCATTCTGTTGCAAGTCCTAGTTGCTATGTGACAGAGGTCACAAATGAAATGAGATGGCATGAGAGGTTGGGTCATATTGGTCAAGATAGAATGGACAAGCTAGCCAACAGTGGCTTGCTAGGTTCCTTGACCAAGGTTGTCCTTCCAAGTTGCCAATCATGCCTAGAGGGCAAAGCCACAAAAAAGCCTTTTGGCAAAGCAACTAGGCGAAGTGAGGCACTAAGTTTAGTTCACTCTGACCTGTGTGGGCCAATGAGGGTTGAATCTAGAAATGGATTCAAGTACTTCATCACATTTACTGATGATTATACTCTATTCACCCACATCTACCTACTAAGAAACAAGGCAGAGGCCTTGGCATGCTTTGAGAAGTATGTACACTTGGTTGAGAACCAAGTAGGTAAGAAGGTTAAGTCCTTAAGGACAGATAGGGGTGGAGAGTATACATCAAATGCATTCAAGGCATTTTGTGACTTGAAGGGTATTGAGAAGGAGTTCACTCTTCCTTGGACACCCCAACAGAATGGAGTGTCTGAGAGGAAGAATAGAACTCTTATGGACATGGTACGTTCCATGATGGCAAAGGCAAACTTAGACATCACTTATTGGAGTGATGCACTACTGTGTGCAGTTCATGTCCTTAATAGAGTACCCACCAAGAATGTGAACTCTTCTCCATATGAGTTATGGAAGAAGAAAACTCCTAATCTAAGCTATTTACGCCCTTGGGGTTGTTTAGCTTATGTTCACATAACGGACCACCCTTTGGGAAAGTTGGGTCCAAGAGGGAGGAGGTGTGCCTTCCTTGGTTATGCTGAACAATCTAGGGGTTATGTGTTCTTGGATATAAGTCACAAAACTGGGAACATCTTTGATGCAAGGAATGCTAACTTTGTGGAGGATGAGTTCCCCAAAGTTGGTGAATGTGGTGACTTAACCTCATTAAGCCAGATCCTAGATGAGGATCAACCAAGTGTCATAAGGACACCTGGGACACATGCACCTACTCTAGAGGGAGTACCTCAACCACATGGAGCAATGGCTCCAGAAATGCCTGTTGTTGTGGACCAACATGAGCAAGACCTCCAAGAGGAAGGTTTTGTTCAAGAGGGAGTTGAGGATACTCAAGAGCAAAATGTTGAGCCTCAAGAGATGGAGCATGAGATGCCTCCATCTCAGCCTACATTGAGAA
Organism: Aquilaria sinensis; assembly: GCA_005392925.1. Classification (NCBI taxonomy): domain Eukaryota; kingdom Viridiplantae; phylum Streptophyta; class Magnoliopsida; order Malvales; family Thymelaeaceae; genus Aquilaria; species Aquilaria sinensis. Next base: position 163,817 of record SMDT01003168.1, on the reverse strand, counting down.
GATCAATGAGGAAATTTGGACCACCTAAAGAATGGTGGATCTTGGATAGTGAGGCAAATTTGGTTGCATCTGAGATAGATGAGCCAAGTAACATTAAGGAGGCTCTTGAGGGTGCACAAAGGGAAGAGTGGCTAAATGCAATGAAGGATGAGTTGCATTCAATGCATCTCAATGGGGTTTGGGAGCTAAGTGATCTTCCTCCAGGCCGTAAGGCAATTGGGAACAAGTGGGTTCTCAAGATCAAGGTGAACTCTGATGGAAGTATCGAAAGATACAAGGCCCGTTTGGTGGCCAAGGGTTTTACACAGAAGGAGGGTGTTGATTTCAAAGACACCTTCTCTCCTGTTGTAAAATTCACTTCCATCAGGATATTACTTGCCATCGTGGCAAATCTAGACCTAGAGTTACATCAAATGGATGTAAAGACCGCCTTTCTCAATGGTGATTTGAGTGAGGAGATATATATGAGACAACCTGAGGGGTTTGTCCAAAAGGGTCAAGAGGACAAGGTATGTAGACTAAAGAAGTCTATCTATGGTCTTAAGCAAGCTTCAAGACAGTGGTACTTGAAGTTTCACCATGCAATCACAAGCTATGGCTTTGTGATGATGCATGAAGACCATTGTGTATACTTGTACTCTTCTGGGTCTAGTTTTGCAGTATTGACTCTATATGTAGATGATATACTGATTGCAAGTAATGGGCTTGCATTGTTAAGTACCATCAAGGGATGGTTGTCTTCCACCTTTGACATGAAGGACATGGGAGAGGCTGCCTTTATCCTAGGGGTTAAGATCCTGAGGGATAGAAAGGCAAGGCTATTGGCCCTTTCTCAAGAGCCTTATATTGATAAGATTCTTGCAAGGTTCAACTTAACAAATGCAAAGCCCATGAGTACACCTCTTGCATATGGTTGCAAGATTGGAGAGGACTTGTGTCCTAAGACTCCAAAGGAGAAGGAAGAGATGGCTCAGGTCCCCTACCTAAGTGCCATTGGTAGCTTGATGTACGCCATGTTATGTACAAGGCCAGACATCAGCCAAGCGGTTGGACTTCTAGCAAGATATTCTTCCAACCCTGGTCTGGAGCATTGGAAGAGTGTCAAGAGGATCCTAAGGTACCTCAAGGGTACTAAGGATTATTGGCTTTGTTACCAAGGTAAAGACCTTGGTTTACGTGGCTATTCTGATGCTGATTGGGGAGGAGATAGAGACTCCAGCAAGTCTACATCTGGTTATCTTTTCATGCTAAATGGTGGGGCTACTACTTGGTGTAGTAAGAAGCAAACTTGTACAGCATTGTCCACAATGGAGGCTGAATTTGTTTCATGTGCCTCAGCTGTACAAGAAGCCCTTTGGCTAGGTTATTTCCTTAAGAATTTGGAGTCCAGGGTTTCTATTGAGAAACCTATTACTATCTACAGTGATAGTATGGCAGCCATGGCTTATACCAAGGACCCCAAATACCATGGAAAGACCAAGCACATTAGCATGAAATATAACTTTGTGCGGGATGCAATTGAAGAGGGTGAAGTTAGGATTGAGTACATTTCTACAGACCTGATGGTGGCAGATCCTCTCACTAAGCCATTGCCACCACTTGTATTTGCTCGACATGTTAGAGCAATGGGTCTTAGAAGAATGTAAATGTTGGATGTACTTCACCTCTTTGGTGTCACACATGTTATGTATTTCTTTGAAATAATACAGATTATTTTATGAAATACTCAGTTCAATTTTATGAATCACAACGAACAAATGAACATGTCAAACATAGGCAGAGGATGACTTTCTCACACAAGTCATCCGCCCTTGATCTTTGTGTAAGATTAAGGATGAGACTGGCTAAAGACTTAAATGAAACTTAAGTGAATGATACATTTAAGTGGGAGTCATGCTCCAACACATGACACTTTAGCTTTTATGGTCGCCTTGATTATGAGTAATCAAGATTCAATGCTTTGGTGCATTCAGTTTGTATGACCATTCATACATCCTAGCCTATGTTAGATGTAAGCTAAGGCTTACATGGAGAAATTTCATGGTTATTGACATGTCCTCCTTTTATGTGTTAAGAGGAGTACACTTCATGGTGTTTTAAGAGGGAGAAATGACACACTCCTCAATTGGAATGGAGATCACTCCAAGTGGGAGTGACATGAGTAAAACACCTTAGAAGTGTATTATGGAACTTTAATGGATGTGTTTCCAAGTGTTCCATGACCATGAAATACGACCAGAGAAGAATTTAAGCAAGTTGTCTCTATTCTTGCTTAGTGTGAGATTCTTCGAATCAGACTCTTAGTGACTATGGCTTGCTATTAGGAAGTTGAGTTAATTATGATTACTTTGATTGGTTGTCGAAGGTCTTAGAGAAATGAGACTGGAGTATCCTCCTTTTGGGTAATCATGTTAACTCATTGACCTAAGTAGTTGAAGCTAAAAGGAAAGACATTAAGATGATACACGTTCACTAAATTCAATCTTGGGCCCACATATTACTGTGAGTAGTATGCTAGATTGAATGACAAGTGATTGAAATGAGTACTCAATGCTTAATACAATCATGGATTTCAAGGAGTTGAAATTCTAAGAAAGAGACTGATTGTGATTAAGAAGTGTATCATATGTCTGGGGTCTGAAAGGCATAACTTGATGTGTTCAAGCAAGCTTGATGTGTTTAAGCAACACACTTGAATTTGATGTGTTCAAAGGAAAGTTTGAAGAAGTTCAAACTATGAGGAGAGGACAATCTTCTATTGAGAGTCTAACAACCTCAATGGAAGAGACTTAGTGTGTGTGCCTGAGGTCGCACCCACAACTCTATATATGTAGAAGTGTCTGGATTATTTCGGCTATAAGGATTAAGGAGTTTGTTTTGAGTGGGAGCTGGAACTTTAAAAGCATCTTAGTGCGAGTGGGAGTTTGTTGGAATTCTTGGCGCACCAAGATCCTTTTAAGGTAGGATTTGAGCTCATTGAGCTAACTCTAGCTTGAACAGCTATCTAAGGCAGCTAGAAGTAGCTCCCTTTAGCTCGAGTCAGCTCACTTAAGCTACAGCTCACTTAAGCTATTAGTAGCTCAAAGTAGTTAGACTTTAGCTCAAGTTAGCTTATGTCAGCTCACTGTAGCTATAAGTAGCTCCAAGTAGCTGGACTTCAGCTCAAGTTAGCTTATGTCAGCTCACTGCAGCTATAAGTAGCTCAGAGTAGCTGGACTTCAGCTCAAGTCAACTCACTTCAGCTATAAGTAGCTCAAAGTAGCTGGACTTCAGCTCAAGTTAGCTCAAGTCAGCTCAAGTCAGCTCACTTCAGCTATAAGTAGCTCAAAGTAGCTGGACTTCAGCTCAAGTTAGCTCAAGTCAGCTCAAGTCAGCTCACTTCAGCTTCTGGTAGCTGAGTGTAGCTGGACTTCAGTTCACTTCAGCTGAGAGCAGCTAACTCCAGCTCTAGGTCAGCTCTAGGAGCTGGACCTCAGTTCATGGTGCTTGGTTGGAGCTCAAAGGAGCTCAATGGTGCATAAGTAGTATAGTGAGCTAGCTTTGTGCCAGCTCACCTTGCTTTTAGCTCAAAACCACCAAGAGACACATCTTTTGTGTAAAGGTATGTCTCTTCATCAAAAGAGATGACTATTGGCTAAAAGAACATGTCCTTTCATCCAAAGGAAGTGTTCCTTGAGTGAATAGACATGTATATTCGCCCATGAGGTGGTTGGGGTGGTTATTGCACCAAGAATGATGTCCTTTGACCTCAAGAGACATGTATATTCGCCCATAAGGTAGTTGGGGTGGTTATTGCACCAAGAGTGATGTCCTTCATTAAAAGACATGTGGGCCATGAGGTGGTTATAGCACCAAGTGTGATGTCCTTTAAAAGACATGTATGTATTAGAAAAGACATGTCGGCCATAGAGGTAGTTATGGGGTGGTTATAGGCCAAAGGAAGTGTTCCTTGGCTAAAGAGACATGTATTTTCGCCACCATACATGACCCTTAGCCAAAGGAAGTGTTCTTTGGCTTAAAAGACACCTTTCTTGGTGTAAAGGTGTGCCTTTTGGTCATCTATAAATAGCCTTTAGTGGCTGGCCATTTTAAGCACGAATTTGGCACTCCATTTGCTCCATTTTCTTGAGAGAAAATTATTCTCCTCCTATTTCCTTTAGAGGCCGAAATATTAAACACTTCTTGAGAGCATTGTGGGTGGATTTACATAGAGATTGTTCATCTCTATTCAAGCTTCAAGGTGCCCCTCTAAGATCAAGTTCTCTCTCAAGGTTTTGCCAAAGATAACCAAGAAGAAAGGTGCACATCTTTTCTTGGTTTAGTAGCATGTTAGGTTTCATTTCTTATGTATGTTCTTAGTAGCATGCTAGGATTTATTTAACACAACATGTATGTGATCTTGATATGTTATATAACATGTTATGCATGCTTATGTTGACTTGAAATGAACGAATATGCATGTGGCATATACAAGAAGAAAGATAACATAGAAGTATGTTATCATAAGATCCTGAAATCTTCATAATATATATAAAGAAAAATGTGAAAGGAAAAATATCAATTTTCCAAAATATATTGCATAACATATAGCTAATAAAATAAATAAAGTATTTATTTATAAAAGTTATTTATTTAAAGGATTGAGTTTTCAAATTCAATTTATATGTATAAATTTCAAAATTAATACACAGTTGAATTTTCTTTTAAATATCATGGTAATTAAAAAAAGAATAAGAAGAAATGCAATTTTATAGCTAATGGAAGGATTAAATTAGAATATTAGTGTAAAAGATGAAAAGTTGCAACATAAGAGTAAAAACACGTAAGCAAGAGTTAAGGAAAACCCATTTTTAGGCATGAAAATGATTCTGATTTAGTATATAATATTAGATTTATTGCAAGAGTAGCATATAGTAGAACATGCTTTTTTATTTTACATAGTATCGTATAATTTAGTGATAAAATACATTACTAAAATAAGTTAATTTACCAATGGTATCGCATTGGTAATTTTGAAATTACCAATGTGAAACCATGGGTAATAAGACGTTCATAATCAATACATTGGTTATTATTTTACCAATGGCTAAGTAATGAACTGAGCAGTTGGTAATTTTCATCTTTTAGCCATTGGTAAAGAAGAAGTTGGTAATTATCAATAGTTCGAGATCTGGCACTTTTTGGCAATAGTTCAATTTTTAGCAATGGTCTAAACCATTGGTGAATACCAATGCGTTTGATTGTTGGTAACTACCAATACATTAGACTATTAGTAAATTACCAACGACCATGATTGTTGGTAAAAATTAAGACAAATAAAACAATTTACAATGCAAATCATACAATATATTATATGCTAAAAATAATTAAAATAAATTCGTAACAAATATAGATATTAAATTGGGGTTTCATTGTTAATAAAGCCAGTATATATATTCTAGTAAATTATATCACAACAGCAAACAAACCAACACAAACTATAAAATGCTTTAACAAATTTCATAGAAACAAATCCACCAATAGAAATAGCACTATAAAAGAAAAATGGCTTTTACAAAAATGGGCCCATTTCATTTATTTTCCCGGCCTATTTCTCTACAAACCATAGCCAACATAATTGATTGTATTAGTAGATACCACCATCGACAAGCTTTTTTGGTCCGCCACCACCACCTGTCCACCTTCGCCTCCACCGGTCTATTTTTACGCCCGCAACTACCTCCTCAATCTCATTTCCTTAATGGTTTAAGGGAAGTATTTAGGCAAAGCCTAATAAAAATCAACAGAAACTATAGGACATAGCAACATATATATTCAAACAAATATAGTTCCAATCAAACAATGTTTTGACTCAAACAAATATAGATCCAAAGAACAACAATGTTTTCGTTCAACACACACAGGTTTGAAAAAACAATAGAAAGTAAGAAAAAAAAATATTCAATCAAACCAAAAAAGGCCTTGATAAGTGAAGACGGTTGGTGGCACATGGACGACATGGCTAACCATGCATGGCTCTCACACTCCGCTCACTAGCTAAGAACCACTGCCGCTGGGTCCTTTGATTCATCTTTAATCTAACAACAACATACTCCAAAGGAAACCTACCCAAAAAATAACACAAAACTCAAAAATAAAAAAAAATGGGTTTAAAATTTTAAACTTTATCTACAAAAAATGGTTGAGTTTTTGAAAAAAAAGGCTTTACAGAAGATTAAAGAAGAGGAAACGAGGAATCAGAATACCTAATCTGATTTAAAATTTGGAAAAAAAAAATTATTGGCTACCAGCACGATCGTCAGAATACTTATCCTAATGGTGGCAATGTCGTGCTAACCTATAAACTAGCATACTTGTGTGTCTGTAAGAGGGAGAAAGAGAGAGAGGTGGGTGCAGAACAAGAGAAGCCAAAAATGAAAGTACGTAAAGAGAGAAAGAGATGAGAAGGAAATAAAGAGTATGTGAGGAGAGCAGGAGAGAACAAAAGTAAATAAGAAGAGTTACACAGGAGAGAGAAGTGAAGAAGAAAATGAAAGGTTGTGTATGTGAAGGAAGTTTTATAATAAAAAAAGTGGAAAAAAATTCACTTTAGTCCCAGTTTCCCTTTGTCAATTCAAAATGGCTCTTTCTTTTCAAGTTCTAATGGTTTAGGCCATTAGTAATATAAATTTTATTTACCAATGGTTCTTTGCATTGGTAATTACCGACAGTTTAAATAATTGGAAAGTTACCAACCGCTTGACCATTGATAACAGTCACCAATGGTCTAACACATTGGTAATTACCAATGGTCAAAATGCTAATTGGAAAATCTCCAAATTTTAGTAGTGAGACAAACCAAATAGGAGTGATTATTTGATTTTTATTATTTAAACTGAAACCGAATTAGTCAATTTGTTCGGTTCTTGGATTTCGGTGTTGGATGATAATAAACCAAGTAAATTGAATTAGCCTATAAAATTGAATTCAAACTGAACTGAACATATTTTGGTTCGGTTCAGTCTAAACCAAATTAACCAAAAAAATGGGTATGAAATTCTATAAGAGAGGAAATGAGATATAGACATTATTTTTCTTTCCAAATTCCATTCAATATAGAAGATTTATTGTCCTTGGAAAGAAAGAAAACAAGAATCTAAGCTAATTTAGGTTAGTTTGTAGCTTTATTGTTCATGAAAAAATAAAAAAAATCTAATATAAAATAATTTAGTTAATTCAATTATTGAATTAACTGAAATCTAAAACCAAAACTGAAATTTTTGTTATTCGGTTTCAACTGAAACTGAACCAAATTACCAAATTAACTAAACCAAAATTTCAAATTATTTTGGTTTTTCAATTTTGTTAGTTTAAATCGAATACTAGTTGCCCCTAAAACCATATAGGCATCTAAGAAATTGTCTAAAGCAGCAAAAACTATAGCATTGAAAACCAAGAGACAATTTATTCTATTCTACAAATCATGCTAGATTGTTTTGACACAAAATTATGTTTAATGTTTTACACCTATGTCCTAAGTTAAAAAAATGTGACTTGTGACTTGTAGTCCTTTAATTTTAACACCACTTTGTTGATTTATGTGATTGTGTTATGCTAAAATACCGAGTGTTTGTAGGTTTTTCCTTTTGTGGTTTTCATGTTCTAATATTTAATACTCCTTTCATTTCATATTATTTGCAACATTTTCCATTTTGAGTTGTCTCAAATTCTTTACAACATTTCCTTCATTAGTAAGTTTTATCATATAATTTTACCATTATATCCCTATTATCTCACGCTACTCAATTCCCCTATCCCTCCATTACTACTTAATTTCTTTATTTTGTTTCTTTCTCTGATCTCAACATTTGTTCGTCGTCTAGACATTGACAACTTGGTCATTCTCGATGGCGATTGAGGAACAACGATCGTTGGAGTGAAGGAAGGAAGTGACGGATGGATGAAGTCGGTGACAACAGGAGTAAGGGAAAGAGACATTCTTCAGTGGTTAGTTTGACGGATGGATAGATGAAGGGGGTGACAGATCAATGGGGGCAACAGATAGATGGATCAATGGATCAACACAATAGGGGCAACGAATCGACGAATTCCAAGGGCAACGGAGGAAGAGGCATTGGATTGATTGATGGTGGAATGTGGCAGATAATGTAGCAGATTAAGGAGGTGATGGTAACATTGAGAAAGGCTACAGACTAAGGACGCAATGCTGTGATCATGGATGGCGGCAGTAAATTGAGGATGACGGACGGGGAGGCTACAAATCGAGAACGATAATAATTAGGAGGCGAAGGTAAATTAACGATTCACACTATGGGTTCTTGAGATTGCTATTCGGATCGTCATCCTCCCCTACCTCCTATTGCTTCGATTTTGAGTTGATTTGCAGGTGTCGTGGTTTCTTGAGTCGAGATCGAGTGATTTGTGCCATTGGCTCTAGTCAGTAAAAATCTAGGTCTAGACAAGGTCAAGGAAGTAAGTGACAGAGCAAAGGGAATTAGACGTCCGGTAAGGAGGTAAGGCGTGTAGGCTAGGTGGACGAGGTCCGGCGAGTAGGTTTGGTGACGATAGAAACACACACTAACAAGTGGAAAGAGAAAGAGAGGAATGAAAAAGATGGAAAGAAGAGGTAAACATTAGCTTACCTTGGTCTGCATGCCAAACAGAAATGTTTCAAACATTATGGGATGGAAGGAATACTTAATATTAGGAAAGTGGTCACCAAAAGTGTTACAGCCCTCATAGCGGGAAGCACATTTAAGGCATATAAATTAATAAATCCCTAGTTCAATACCTCATTTTAAGATCATTTAGTAAGGTCAAGCAAGTTAGTTAAGGTTCACTAGGTTCCGAGAAGAGTATGGCACAAAAAAAGTCCGGGGGTAAAATAGTAATTTTGCATCCCGAGGTGTCAGGTCGAGACCCAAGAGTTAAAAATGGGTTTTAGAAACCTAACCCTTGCTTAGGACCTAAATTTTCACTAAGTGTTGAAGGTTTGACCAAAATTTGACCTTATGTTACTATTTGGGGAAGGGGTTCTTTTTGACAACTTAAAGAAAGTTTGAGGGCTTGTTGTGTTGAAGGGTTATAAACTTGGTAAAGGTCATTTTGGCTGCCACTATTCACTTCCTTCCTATTCAAATCCGAGCTCCTTCTTTACCCCTTGGTTTCTACTTTAATTCTTGCACAAATTCAAGAGTTCCTGGTGAAAATTGAATGTTCCATGGGTGTATAAGCTTTGGGTGGCATGTTTCAAGGAACTTTTGTGCTTTTTAAGCTTGGAATCACATTTTCTTGCTTGGTGCTTGGTTTGTACATGAGGTACTTTCAAATCCTTGATGTTTTCTTGTTTATTTGGCCTTTAGATGCATGGGTTTTTGTTAGATTGTGTTAATTTGATGCCATTTCCCTTGGTTTGTCTTGGAACCTAAGAAAACTTAGTGGAACCATATTTTTGGTGAAGGAATGCATGATCTTTGCTTGTAGCCTGGAATAGAGGTAAGGGATTTATGATTCATACTCATTTGATGCCATCCATAAATTGTTTGTGGTGAAATTCTTATGAATTTGATTATTGGCATTAATGGTGAAGGGAGATGTTCATGGTGGACTAGTATGTTTGCCTAGCTTGGTGTGTTGTTTATGTGCACTTCTAGCTTAGTATGAATGGTGCACTATGGCCTAGGAGGTGTCTTTTACAGGTATATGGCATTTGGAGGTGCCCCATGGAGATTTGGAGGGGCAAGGAAGCCTTCAAAGAGGCTTAGGAGGTTTTTTCTGGGTTCAAGGCATGGGCTCTGGCGCCATTTGGCGCTGCAGCGCTCAAGGTGCATTTTCAGCCCTGCGGTGCCTAGGCCTCAGTGGCACCTTTCCTAATTCCTAGGCGCCAACACTTGACAGCTTTGACATATTGTGGGGCTTTCACCATAACTTTTCGCTCGAGCATCAGATTGAGGCAATTCAAGTTTCCACGTGAAGCTAAGAGGAAAGGCTATCATTTCCATGATTTTACCAAGCATGGTTTAGCCTAGGTTTAATGGTGTATTCACTCAAAGTGAAGGGACACTTGACCACATTAGAGCACCATTAGTCAGGTAAAAGGTTTAGTACCATCGGGAGCCTAGTTCAACCTTTGGGTTTGAGATCCTGATGTGAAAACCTTAGTTCACCTAGGAGGCCCTAGTGGTACCTAGAATTTATGAGTCCAACCATGACCATTGCCACTCCACTAGGGTGAACCAAGTAATGGTGGATAGGTATGTTCCTTGAGTGAAGGTTTAGTGTACTTGTCACCTAAGTAAGGTTACTTGAGGTGCAAGTGAAAGCCTAGTGCACTCTTGGTAAGGGTTTAAGGTGGAAGCTTAGTACACAAGTAACCTAGGCAAGTCTAAGGACTTGAGGTACTATGTGGAGGCTTAGTACACCTAGTGAGTTCCTTGGAACTCAAGCGAGGTGCATCCACCATGTTCACTTGCACAACAATCAAGGGAAGTTTAAAGTTACTACATCTGTAAGCTAAGGCTTACTAGGAGCGAGTTAGGGGCCAGAACTAGCTAGGCACAGAGTGACACCTGTGAGAGGACTAAAAAGAGGAAGGGTCCCAAAGGACTCAATTTTATGCGCATATGTTAGACCCTCACACTGTATGAGCTCGCAGTGGATTATATATACACATATATGTGTTGTCCTCAGTGTTTTCTTCATAGGTTGAAGATCCCTTACTGAGAATCTTAAGATTCTCATTCCCTTCGTTTCATGTTGTGCAGATACAGGGGTTGTTGGACCCGACAATCATTGAGGGTTGTCGTGGTAGTTTCGTTAGAGGTATATTGCTTTGAGAATCCTTGAGATTCTAGTTTATTTGGTTGCTTGTTGGCTAAGCTACATTACTAATTACAGTTTTTTTGGCCATAGAGGCTAGTGAGCACGTGGAGGATCATTGAAGCTTGCCACCAAGATCTCTCATATAAGGTGGAAGCTAGTTGATTGGATCTCAGTACTGCTAGCCTTGGATATGTATGTTGTAAGTTAGTGGCCTCCAATGTGTATAAATAAAGTTGTGGACTCTAGGGTTGGCTTTGGGTATAGGGCATAGTCTACAATTGTTTAAATGCCTACACATGGTTAATTATGTGTAAGATTAATGTTCTTGCTATAAAGATCTTGTATGCTTTAACTCTTTTAATGTTGGTTTTATGGAAATGCCTAGGCTATATAAATGTTTTATGATTTTATACTTGCTCAAGTCAAAGCAATTCTTGCATGCATAATTGTATTCCTAGGTTAAACAACTAGTAGCATGAAGTTTTAACCAGGGTGCACATAATTAATTAGCCAATTAGAACTAGCATGAGACTTGTTCTCATAGGCTTCCTAGGCAGAGCCATAAAGGGCCGTGTCAAAGAGACAGCTCTTGCTAAACTTTTTAGTTCCATAAAGGCAAATAAGATGAAATTTTCGGTGCTCGTGCTTGTTCGTACTAGACTTGCATTCTGAAGCTTAGAGGTGTTCCATGATAGGGTTTTTTTAGTATATACACCAATTCTTTTTTTATTTGTGCTGCATCATTGCTTACAATAAAATTTAAAGATCTTATGCTCTGGCTCAGGGTACTGCTTTTGAAGTACAAAAGTTCCTCCTTTTCGGCTGAAAGAAAGAATCCTTAGAATGTGCCCGAGAATGTCATGTGGGAACCGACACTTAATTTGTGTCTTTACTGCTCAATCAGGTTGTTCTTATAATTTTCACTTATATCCACCTTTGTTAGTTTGCCTAACTTTATAATATCACTAGAATTGTACAAGTTGATTGGCACAATTAACTTGGTGGTAAATATATAGATTTTGTAAGGTAGTAGGTATTTTATTAGATCATTTGTGGCATATGTATTTAAGAATGAATGAATGATACAAGCAGTTCTATTGAAGTTTTTGTGTTATCAAAATTTTCTATCTATTGTTTTATTATTATAACAGTGTAACAATTGTCCATTTGCATCATTTTCCTATTGTTACTAAGTTGTATTTTACTTATATTTGTATACTTTTTTCCTATGAGTGATGAATATTTCGATGGAGGCTGAACTATTGGAGGTTTAGTAGAAATGTTGGGATAGCAGTAGGTGTGCCACAAAAAGGAAAAACAACATTGGCCCTAATTATCTAGTGGCCTTTTGTCATCATGTGCATGTTAGAATAACCATAACTTTGATCCCACCATCTTGACTCTATACATCAATTGCTTCTTTTAAAAGGGAAAAAGAAGAAGAAAAAAAAGAATAATAAAGTAAAAGTAATTTTTTAATTCTTTCTACACATGTTGTTGGTTTAACTAAATGTATTTATTCTTCTTTAGCAAGGAAGAAAAAAGACGATAATTAATCATTCATCTTCTTGTATTCTTCTTCTTGCCCATATTAAATTCTTTCCTAAAATTGTACCACTTTGGTTATGGTTTTGAAAATCAAGATATCTTGATTCATAAAATTGTTGTGGGTTACCTGATTTAATTGATTACCATCTTGCATGGCATACCTTCAAAGGAAACAAATATATATAAAACTGTTCGGCTGTGATTAACCGCATCAAGTTGACGCGTTTTCACAGCCGAAGTGAAATTTGTACATGGGCCCATGGAGTATATTGTCAGGTTTGCCCCTAAACATAGAAATTTTTATTGATTCAACCGAGAATGGAAGAATACACGTGGTCATGCTATTGGCCCACCAACCAACCAAATTTTTTTTTTCTCCACCAGCTTTCTGACACAATAGTCAATGGGAGGCTGCAATGGTCATTCGATCCTTCTTCTTTTTTTACTATTCTCCTCTAGGGGTGTAAAACGAATCGAGCCTTATCGAATAGTTCGAGCTCGAGCTCATTTTTTTTATTCTCGAATCGAGCCTAACGAAATTCGAGCCCGAATTCGAGCCAGATTTTAGATTCGAATCTTTAACGAATCGAGCTCGAACCCAAACACGTTCGGCTCGAACTCTTATCGAGCTTAACGAACCTGATATAATATAATTTATTTATTAAAACATAACATATATTCTAAAATCCTAAAATCCCTATATTCCGAATCCCTGCCTCAATTCCAAATTCCCGAGTCCCAACTGCCCTCACCCACCCTGTCCCTCACAGCCCACCCACCCTCAGTAGTCGCGACTCGCGAGTCGCAAATCTCGCCTTGCGACTCACCGTCGCCTCAATCGCGATTATCGTCTGCAAAATCGCCGTTGCCCGTGCGGCCCAGCTGTCGCTGCTCCACCATCGGTTCCTGCGTCCGCCGTCGCAACTCGATCTACTCACAATCGCGCCGTCTGTTGTCGAGTCGTCGCGCTTTAGCCTTATCTCCATCGTCCGTCTGTCACGCCGGCGAGCCTTCCCTCCATCGTGCCGTTGAGCATTCTTTCCGTTGCGCCTCCCCTGTCTCAGTCACAGACGCATTGCCCCCAGTTGAGTTTCGGTATTGTTTTTTTTTCCTCACTTTATTTGTCCAATGGGAAAATGTTTCATTACTTGATTTTTTTGTCACTTTGTTGGATCATTCTATCTATGTATAAAGCTTTATATGAGTTTGGGTTTGTTTTTTCGACTTATTACCACTGTCGGTTGTTGATTATAGCAACTATGCACTATGCTGGCTTAGTTACTACCTTCGCATGATACTTCTCTCTATGAATGGGGAAAGACAATGATAATTACGACTCTTTTACAATTTCATCATATTGTTCATTAGGAAGGGCATCTGTAAAACATTATCACTTCGGTTAGCATGAATTTACAATGTGAATAATTAATTTCAACAGTTAATTTGGTAACTGGAATAATTTCGTGTATTCTTGGTTTTTTTTTTCATTTCACTGTCCTGTTAATGATAGGGTGTCTGGATTTGTTGATTGTCTAGAGTTTTAATTTTGTGCCTAGCTCATGCATATTCTAAGTGACTTGTTGTTGACACTAGCATTTTTTTTGTAAGCAATGTCTTCCTCAACGAGTCAGTTTCCTTCTATTGAAGAGTCAAACTCTATTCCAATGTCGGAAGATGATTTTACTCATACAAATATTGATAAAGATCAAGTTATGGTGGAGGAAGTGGGGGATATTCCTGAATTGGAAGAAGGAAAAGTTGGAACTAAAAATAAAGAACAAGAAAAGGGCGGTGAAGGTCCTAGTGGAGCACTTGAAAAAAAGAGTAGAGCTCCAAGATCTAAAATTTGGGCATCATTTACAAAAGCTACAGATGTGAAAGGAATAACATCTGTCAAATGCAATTACTGTAGTGCATCTTTCTCTTGGCAGAAGAATGGAACAACTTCCCATCTTGCTAGGCATATGAATAGTTGTCTTAAAATGAAGTTGCATCTAAAGAAACAACAACTCCTTAACTTTCAACCCAGTGATACATCTGTTAATGCTAACCTTCCAGCCCTTGCACCGGCTATAGTAGACGGAAAATATAATCCCATGAAGATGAGGGAAGTCGTTTGTCATTAGGTGTTAATGCATGAACATCCTTTCTCAATTGTGGAGGAAGAAGGGTTTAATTTCATGATGAAAGTTGCCATCCCCCAATTTGAAAGAATTGCTCGTGCTACTTTAAAGACTGATTGCAATAAGGTATATGAGCATGAAAAGAATAAAGTGAAGGTCATGTTAGGAAACATTTCAAAGATTAGCTTAACAATAGACTTGTGGAAATCAAAACGTCAGAAAATTGGATATATGGTCATCACTGCTCATTTTGTCGACTCTGAATGGCGGTTGAATAAGTGGGTGTTGAACTTCGTTCATATTACTCCTCCACATACGGGCGACGCTATTTCAGATGCTATTTACAAGTGTTTGAAGGAGTGGGGTATCAAAAACAAGGTTTATAGCATTTCAGTTGATAATGCTTCAGCAAATGATTCGGCCATCAACAATTTGAGGGAAATTTTTGAAGCGAATAGGAAGTTGCTGTGTGGAGGGAAATTGTTTCATGTACGGTGTTGTGCGCATATTTTGAATCTTATTGTCCAAGATGGATTATCGGAGATTAAATTTGCAATTCAAGATGTAAGAGAATCTGTTTCTTTCATCAATCATAGTGAAGTCCGATTGAAGACATTCTGTGAAATTGTTCAGCAGTTGCAGTTGCCAGCTCGAAAGCTCGTCCTTGATTGCAAGACTCATTGGAATTCAACATACGAGATGCTGGCTTGTGCTTATAAGTTCAAGGATGTGTTTTCAATATTCCAAAGAAAGGAACCTCATTATAGTTCATGCTCAATGAAAGAGGATTGGGACAAGGTTGAGGTTATTTTACAAATCCTGGAAGTGTCCTCTAATGTAACAAACATCATCTCTGGAAGTTACTATCCAACATCAAACCTATTTCTTTATGAAGTCTATAAGGTGAAACAATTGCTGGATGCCCGGGCTAATGATGAGAATTCCTTTGTAAAGGGTATGGTTACCCAGATGAAGAAGAAGTTCGATAAATATTGGGGAGAGTGCAACTTGATAATTTCTATTGCTGCCATTTTGGACCCTAGAGTGAAAATTAGGGCTGTGGACTACTGTTTTCCTAATATATACACCCAAACAGAGGCACAATCTAATATTGAAAAGGTGAAGACTGTTTTGCAAGAACTTTATAATGAGTATGTAGAAATGCATAAGGTGAATGATCAAGAAAGTGTAGCAGTTAGACCTTCTATGTCTTCTGTGACCTTTGTTTTTTCGGGTTCAGGCTTTAGGGAACTTAAAGAGTATGTAAAGCAAGTGGAGACAGTGCAGCCCCAAAAAACTGATTTGGATATGTATTTTACAGATGGATGTCATATTTGTGCAGAAGGGTCAGATGATGCGTTTAACGTGTTGGAGTGGTGGAAAGGAAATCAAACCAAATATCGTGTTTTGTCGAAGATGGCATGTGATATTTTGGAATCCCAGTGACTACAGTTGCTTCTGAGGCTACATTTAGTGCGGGAAGTCGAGTGATTGATTCATATCGTGCATCGCTTTCAATTGAAACCGTTCAAGCATTACTTTGTGGAGAGGATTGGCTTAGAAACCTCCACGGTGTGAAGAAAAGGAACAAAGTAAGTATTTGAACTATTTTTTAAGTTATATAAAGCTAACTGATCTATAGTTAACTTGTTTTGAAATGTTTTAAACTCCTACAATTTTTTCAGGGAGTGAAGCAACCGGTGGTAATCAACCTACCAATCTAGGATATGGCAATATGTTTTCTAGGTATGTTTCTTGTGTGATTTATCATGAAATCATAACTTATATGCTTTAATCAACCTACCAATCTAGGATATGGCTAACAACTACTATGCAATTCCGTATTGATGAATGTATGTTAACACTTTCAGTTCTTTAAAAGATTTGAAACTTCCTATTACAGTGGCAAGTCGTCATTTTCAGCCCTCCTTTCAAATATGTGGTTGTCAACTTATATTATATGATTATCTGTTGGGAGAATTGTGCATTTCGTTTTGCATACTAATATTCATTGGCTTGTTATGTCATGTTTCTTCATCTTTGTCTTCAAACTGTATGAATAACTGGCCAAATCCAGTTGGTATAAATGAAAGCAGATCATATTTGTGAGTTCAGCTGTTACATTCGGGGTGCCTAAGAAACTGCACTTTGTGTTTTGTTTTTTTTTTCTTTTTTTTGTTCTTTCAGTTAGAAACTTAGATATATAGGTTTTATACTTCACTTCATACATATGACTTTGTACTTCAAATGCAATACTTAGGTGCCTCAGATACTATGTTTGGTTAGCTTTAGCAATAGCCATAGATATTGTAGCTCTAACAAGGCTTTTGAATGGCATTGAGCATATGATTTGTAGAGATCATGGAAACTTTAGTTTCGTTTAATAGTTACACCAGGGAGTATTTCCACTCTATTGACCACACCTAAGCTTTTGGCCGTGAAGAATAAGTTGAAAAAAAAAATCATGGAAACTCTCATGTGCCATCATCTTAACAGCCAAATGAAGTTAGGGACTGATGACAGGAAAGGATTTTGTCGGTGTTATAAAACATTCTCTTTCACTGGCATTTGTTTCCCATGCTTTACTAGTGCTCACTCAGTGTATTGTTACCAAAAAAATGATTATCTTTATGAGAATGATAGCAAGTTGGCAACTCAGAAACGAAAACATTGACATGGTCCGCTTAAGAATTTTTTCTCCCAAATAAAATGCCTTCAAAACATCTTCTGTTGAGTCATCTTTCTTGAAAGAATTGTCAGCAGTAAAGTTACATCCTCGAATAGCAACAGCAGTAAATGTTCACCCTTATATCTTGTAAATTGTGGTTAGGTCTGCCAGAATCATAAATATAATTGTCTATTGGGGTATTTCATTAACAATCCACTCGTTCTATTCCTGGCTATTACATTTTATTGATTTATAGTTGGATGAGTGATGTTGTTGTTAGTAACTTAGTATCCTCATAATTTCCGAATTTTAATAATGCTACTCATGGCTATGTTTATTTTTGTAGTTTGGAGTGAAACTACTGCCACCAAGAGAAGCAAATTTCTTAGGAAATGGTTCTTAGCAAATTTTGTGAGTTCACTCTAAGGCTTCAAGAATGGTTAATGGTGGTGATGCACATTTCATGATCTTTTGTTCTTGTTGTTTGTCTGGATGTAAAGTAGTGAACCTTTGAGACAAACTTTTATAATCTGTTATTCCTGAATATTTCATGAGCTCGGTTGTTTAAAGTATGTATAACTTATTTTGAACTCGGATGAATGTCCTTGGTTATGTGCTTGATGAGATGCACCTTGATCATGTAGGTTTTATGTTATTTTGTTAAGTGCAATTAGGTAATTCGAATCGAGCTTGTTAATGAGCTCAGCTATGCTTTTCGAGCTCGAACCGAGCTCCACTATTCGAGCTCATGAACCAAGTATATCGAGCCTCTCGAGCTAACGAATTGAGCTCGAGCTTACTACAAGCCGAGCTCAAACCTTGTTTTTAAAGCTCGTCGAGCTCGAGCCTACTCCAATATGAAACGAGCCGAACTCGAGCCTGGCCTGTTCGAGCTCGGTTCGGCTCGTTTACACCTCTATTCTCCTCCACTAAAGCAAGCCTTAGTTTACGATTGGGTGAGCCTATTCAGCTGCCAAGTTAGAAATCGGCAAGACCATGAACTCCGCCTTTGGCAGACGAGGCTGCCGAACTAGGACTAATGCGGTCGAAACATTGGGGGGAGATTCACATAGCCAACTTAATCCAGTTTGTTTCCAAGCTAAAAATCATGGGGAATTGCAAGGCGACTGTCTGACGCAAACTGGGCGCCGGTACATCCATACTCGCATGGTAGAGACGACTGAGTACACATTGCACTAAATTAGGCCGACACACCTTCAGAGATGAAGCCCTTAATGGACTGTAGCTGCGAGAAGACCGAAGAAGCTCTAACAGTTAAGTGAAGAGAAAACTAATGTCAAAACAAAAAAATGTGGCAGGGACGGTAAATATGGGCTATTTTTTAGGCATATTAGTTCCATGCCAACCTGGCGTTTTTCTACCCACCTAAAAACACATCAACACGCTCCTTTTAATCACAGCTGAACTGGGCACAAGAGGAGAAGAAGGCCATGACATAGGTGTTTTATCAGATGGGTAAATGCCAACTTTGGTCCCTACGGTTTGCGGCTGTGGCCAAGTGGTCCACATTTTGTTCAAGGCTACTATTGCACTTTTATTTGGAGGATGACACCTATCCTTATGTTGCTGGTCTAATTCAGCTGAGATCGTTCCATATATTTTGCATTTACACTTAGCCCATTGACCCTTTGAATGTTGCAATCATAGTCCTGTGAAAAAGTTCTTACTCCGAGGATCATTTTCCTTATTTCTATCGATGCAAGGGTTGTTAGTGCTAATATTATATGTTAGGAACTTATGGTCATTGTTGTCACACCTCACATAGGCCCCAGCCCATGCACACTCAGTGCCACTCGCCATCCACTACCCAGAAAGTCAAGGACACTTAAGTTTCTAAGTGTTGTTATCAGAGTTTAATTAGCCAACTTCCTTTAGGTAGGGTTTGGGCATTCTTTTTATGGGCCTGGGAGGTGGCCCAAGAGGCTTTGATAAAGTTTTGTTTAGTTACTTGCAGCTTAAGCAAAGCCCAACCCACTAACTTGCAAAACAAGCAATATTTGCACTTTTTCCTTTAAGTGCTTATCTTGTGTGCACATCAAGTGTACTAGTCATATGCATGGCAACAAAGAAGCCCATATCCATTTTCAAGTTTGAAAACACATACATAAATGTTCATGAGCATTCGGCCAAGTATAGTGCACAAGGATTTCAATTCCATAACAACATACTCATACTTATAAAAAAAAACCAAGGAAACTTGGCACACAAGCAACCAGCATAAGTTCAACATACCAAAGGCCTTCCAAGACCAAAAGTGCACAAGTCCAACAACCTAGCATCAACTACATGGCAACATGCCAAGGATGCAAAATAGTTCACAACTTACAAGTCCAAATCTCACAACCCATAAGTTCACATACTACCCATAATGCTCAAATGTACTACAAAAGGTGCACTATAGGTACAAGTCCAAATGACCAAACTAATGGTCCCCAAA
Organism: Aquilaria sinensis; assembly: GCA_005392925.1. NCBI lineage: Eukaryota > Viridiplantae > Streptophyta > Magnoliopsida > Malvales > Thymelaeaceae > Aquilaria > Aquilaria sinensis. Next base: position 144,199 of record SMDT01003168.1, on the reverse strand, counting down.
GTACACACAACCTTAAATGCCAAAAGTCCTCACAACCATCACCTCCTAGCACAAGCCCCACAGCTAAACTCCTGCAAAACTTAAGCCATTAAATTCGGCCTACATAAGACTTGGATATATATGCACATTTTCAAGCCAAGATTAAGTTGGCACACATACCTTGGACAACAAGCAAACTTGGTACTCAAAACCAAGAAGTCCAAACACAAGCACAACTACTCAAGCTCTTTACCCTTTCCTGAAAATTCAACCAATAAGGGCAGTGAATTTTACAACTCCAAAGGAGTCTATTTAATTAAGCATAGGCTTAACCTCTATAATCAAGCATGTACCAACATCCAAAGACACAAAGACATAGAAAATACAATTTGGCCGAAGCCTATGTTCAACATATATCAATAATAAGTTGGTTAGCATGCACAATCAATCAACAAAAGCATACAAACTCACACACACACCACATTCCATATTCAGCCAAAGGCCACTAGCAAGTGTCCATGTACATTTGCACACAATTTCTTCTCCAATTCATTCTCCATTCCCCTTGAGCTCCAAGTACATGGTAGATTGGCCAAACCCACCATGGACTTCAACACTTGCCATTATTGATTAGCTAATCAACCATAGAACCATTAGTTCCACCATAGCCCTTCAAGCATACTAAGATCATATAGTATATCTTGACCATCACTTAGTAGCTCTAATTACTTGCTCATGGAAAAAGTACCAAGAAACCAAGTAATACATGAATCCTTACCACACTTTTGAGCTTGAGTCAATTCGGCCTTGCTTGGATTTCTTCAAAACCAAGCTTTAAACTTCAATTTCAATGATGTCTTGGCCAATTTCACCAACATAAGCTTGAATGCTTCATTCCAAGCTTCAATCTCCAAGTCCAAATAACCTTTCATTTTTGGCCATGGACATAAACATCATGAGTTACACATAACACTCAAGTAATCTCATGAACTCACCAATTCTAGGCCAAGAACACCATGAACTCACCAAGAACACAAGCACATTCATGAACAACATACGGCCATGTTGTGTTCCTTGATGGCTAAGCTTCAAACTTTCAATCTAGGGTTGCCTAACACAATACAACCTTCATTTAATCATCATAAACACTTGTTCATGGAAAATATACCATGGATTCAAGTAACCTTGAGTTATTACCTCAAGAACAAAGCTCCAAAATTTTGTTTTGCACTTCCACCTTCAAGAACAACATGTAACTTTAAGAACTCCAAGAAAACGTCATGAACATGGCAAGAATACTTTCGGCCTAGCTTGGATTCTTCAAGAACAAGCTCCAATCTTCATGAACAACATGCAAGCTTCAACTTTCGGCCAAGAACATGAAGAACTCTCAAGAACACTTAAGCTTTCGGTCAAGAACTCATGAACACACTCAAGAGCACTCAAGTTTCGGCCAAGAACTCATGGAACAAGCCAAGAACAAGACAATTGCAAGTGTAGGAAATGACAAATCCAAAGAATGTCAAGTGTTTTAGGATGGCCGGCCAACATTCCATTCTTTTCTCCATTAAACAATTCAAATCCCTCCACCAACACAATAAACAATTATTTCCCATAAAACAATTATTATCTTCCTCTAAGGATACCATTATAATAATGCCTCCACTAGCCAAAACCCATTGTTTATTATTTAATCATGGCCGGCCATGGACCAAAAGTCCATAAAAATGGCCTAACTCCACACTAGCCCTCACACAAAAATGCATGGCTGATTTTGTCCATTCCTTGTTTGTAGCTTCACTTGTACCACTAGTTTAAGTGTGCAATGCAGTCCTCCAACTTTATTTCTTGCCAAACTCAACATAGTCTTCCATTTAAGTACACTTAAGGCACATAGTTTTATAGTCTTGCATTCAAATCACTATTACCATGTTCAATTGAGTCCCTCTTGTATTTAATTGTATGTTTTCCATTTTTCTTGACCTTAGCCAGGTACTGAATGGTGGTCCTGACAATTGTAGTCATTCATCATTGTGTTGTCGAGTTGTGGTTTGACATGGAATATTTGTACCGAGGAAAACTTGGGTAAATTTAAATAGAAGGGTTGATAAGTTTATTTCATTGCAGTTGAGCCTACTACCATTGTTCAAACTACATAGTTTACTTTGATGGACATCGTCAACCATCCGTTGCCGGCTAAAGGGAGATTAGCCAGCGAGTGATGTTATCGAATGCCACCTGCGCGTTTCCATTGCCACCTGCGCGTTTCCATTCCAGCAACCTGTCCAAACCACGGGAGATTGTACAGAGCGATGATGATGGTTGGGTGTAAACTGCGATTAAGGCAGGGGGATTTGGTGTCAGAATAATCGGCCTCATCTTTCACTCACAAATCAGTAAGCCCCAAATCGGCCACCGTTCTCAGCTCCGATTGTCAGCAAAGATGGCATGGTGACATGATCAACTATGCCATCGGGGGAAAGAAAAAGAAGAAAAAGGGTTGACGATTTTTGCTCGCCAAATCGGCCCTGTTTAGGGCGTTCAGTGAGCCCAGGTCGTCCTGCCTTCTTCCAATCGCACTCTTTCGTTCACACGATCGAACCAAAAGCCCTAGGATTATTAGATTCTCTACTTGATTCCAAAAGCTTTCCTTGCCTTCGTCGATTGCCTACCCGGAGCATGGGTACTGAAGCTTTCTCGGCTCTCCGACCGCACCGCGCGCTCATCTTCCACCTTATCTCAGCTGTGCTCTCAATCTCTGACGAATTCGAGGCATTATGTGTCGCGATTCTCGAGTCGGAGCAGCACTTCTCCGACAGGTCAGGTCCTAATTTTTCTTTGTGCTATGAGTTTTTGCTTCTCCATCTACATTTCGACCATTGGAATTAGGTGCCTTCACAGGGTTTTTTTTCATAGCTTTTAGTTGTCCTTCTTATTTGCTCTACGTTTGCTCTATAAGCGTGTACGTCTCTGAATTCATGGTTATTTGTTTGGTCCATTTGTTTCTGTATTCCTGGTTCCTAAGATTTTTTTCGGGTTTTTTTTTCCATGCTAAAATTGATCTATATCAAGATTGCCATCAACAGGAATGGAAGGAACCATGAAGTCTGGCTGGGTAATTGTTATTTTATGATTTTTTGGTAATTGTTTTTGTTGTTTAATCATTAGTGCTCGATTGTCATTCAGTATGCTATCTAACTGTTTGATGAAAAACCTCAAAGAGGATACTTACTTACTTATAGATCTCTTTTAAGCTCTGGAAATAAACTCCTAAGTATTGGAGGCTGTTTGATTGTCCAGTATAGTGTTTCTCTTTTGGTGCTTTCTCTCGGTGATCCAGCTGTTGGTATGTTTGTGTGTTCTTTTTTATTGCTTCATGCAGAAATTGTTGCGTGCCCAAGTTTTGCTCCACCAGTTTAGTGTTTGCTTTGGACCATGTTATCTTTTATTTATTTGAAGTGATTTTACTGTTTCTAGATAACGGATGATATGTAGGTTTTTCTAATGGTTGTATATGTAGTTTTTGTATCAATAGTGACTTGTTTCTTCCACGTATTCTTACAACGAATTCAAAGGAGCTAAAGTCTATATATTGTTCTCATGTGCAGTTGCTCTTTTTCCTCTTCATTGCAAGTTATGCCTTGGAATGACAGACAATTCTGAGGAGGAGGAAAAGGTAGAGCTTTTTCCTTGAGAGATGCAATTATAGATCTTATTTCTTAATGATGGTGGTTTTAAACTTACTTATGTATATGGGGGTTTTTTGCATAGCATTCTCACCGTCAAATGTGTCAATGTTGTCAATTGATAAGCCAATTTTCATCTGGGTCAGTACCGCTTTCTTGTGAATTTCTTGATTTGGGAGAGATTAATGAGTTCCTTAATGCATTATTCTGAATTTTGCAAATTTTTCACTTAACTCGTATACCAATTGAAACACTAATTATTATTATTATTATTATTATTATTATTATTATTAATGATGAAGCACCGTGTGTGAAAGCTGTATGGTAGCTAACTAGGTTGTTGGATTTTCTCCTTTCCTTTATCCCTTCAGTTTTCTCGGCACTGCTCAAGTCAGTCTGTTTTTTTGGTTTCAGTTGTGTTATTTCCTTTTAGTTTTTGGGGTTTCATCTACTTCATGTGTTTCTGGGTTATTTTTTCTATTTCTGTCAAGTGCCTATTAAGTGTTTGTTCCAATAACCTACTGATAGGGTTAGCTGGCTGGCTTTGACATTTTTTCTTTCTTATTCTTTTTTTGTTTGTTGCATGTCTTTTGAATATTCAGTGTGAATTTTTACAGATCAATATAGAAGATCTCCTAATATGTGCTGGATAAGGCTGTAAGTTATTTTCTGAACATCCATTCTTGCTGCTTTCTCCACAGCCTGCAGATCAAATCAAACTGCTTATGAGACACTCATCAATGAGAAACAAAGGCACACATCTATATGAGGAACAAAATGTTGAATGTCTGGGTATGGGTGGCAGTTTTTGTGGTTCCTGAGGTATGGGTTGTCTTTCTTTCCCTTTATTTATAGTTGTTTGTTGTTTTTATGGTTTTGTGTTACACTTTTTTTTTAAAAAAAAAAATGGTTTTGTCACTTGGATCTTTGCGGGTTACTGTGAATCAGGTTTTGTCAAAAGGCCCTGGAAGAAATTCCAGGGGTCCCTATGAGAACTTAGAAATCTGGCGCTTTGATAGGGAAAGGGATCCAGAATTGAATGATTTTGAATATTGATTCATTAGTGAAAAAAACCTTCTCTTACATTTGAATTGCCAAAGCAAGAACTGCATGTGGCCTTGAGGTTTTGAGATTTTGCTCCATCTTTCTCCAAAAAATACATACTTGATGGAAGACACAGCAAACACCCAAATTATAATTCCACCAAGAAATGCCATAAAGTATAGTGTCATTAAAATATGAATAGCTATTCATTTTTGCCCAATAATTGATTTATCATTAGATTTAGCAAATTTGGCTTTACATAGATCTTGGGAGAATGAGGTTTATTCTATTTATTCTTATATGCAATAGTTTTATTTCCCCAATTTCTTTCTCTCTTGGCATTTCAGAGTTGTTTCCAATGTGTTGTTATTCTTATTTTGTTTCTAGGTTTTCTTTTAGTGTCGAAATTTGATGTTGCGTTCTTGCAGCTCCCTTTCACTCCTACAAAGAGGCCTTCAGCTACAACTCACTCCGTAGACTCACTTACCACCACAGATGACAGTTCTACAGATTCTTACGGTCAAGAAACAGCTGCCAGTAACAAAGGAAAAGAGTATGGGACTCTGCTCCACCTTTTCCCACATTGCAATAATGATAACAGGTTTTTATTACGTAACTCATTCATGGTCTTCCCGACCAGGGACATTGCATGACTCAAACTGTAAAAACTGTAAAAACTCCTCTATATAAATCTCCCTGTTATGGTTATTTCGTATACCCTTTTTCTTTTCATATGATTTTGCACACGATGACACTGTCGTAACACTTACTCTATTTTGTATGCTATCAGCAGAACTTCCTCTGATCCACCAACGGACTGAACAAGAAATAGAATGCACCAACTTCAATATTTCTTCTATCTATCTCCACTCCTGCATGTGTAATAAATACAGACATTATATAAACATTGTAACATTTTGTAAACTTCGAAACTTCAGCATGCATGTTTGTATAACACAAGTTTCCAGTGCCAACCCTGGCTCCTCCTCCGCACCTTATAAGCACAGCCCACAATACAATCCTGCTTCCCTGCAGTGTAGCGCTTGCAGCAACCTAGTAATAAGGTAAAAACAAATGAATGAACTCCTCATTTGCAGAAAGTTGAGTACTTTTTCCTGGCTCATGTTCAGGTGTCAAGTGTTGGTGCTGAAACTTATTCGAATGATGGTACATCATCATGTAGAATAAAAAAAATTTTAGATTTTACCTCCTAAATGTGTATGAAAATTTAAGTTGGTAAATACTTTTGGATTATGCTTGGACAAAATAAAGAAAAGAATATAATTCTTATGGTTGCAGAATATTACAGATAGTGGTAATGTAAATATTATCCCTAGGGTTTATTTTCATTGAGATGCCATTTATTGCAGATTTCTTTCAATGGAAGTTGGCTGGTTGTTTGGTCCTTCACACTATTGATCCCACCTTTAGCAAGCCACAACAAGGGTATTCAAGTAACAAGTGTCTATTCTTATAGCAAATTGATTCATGAATGCTTTCAAGTAATTATGAAGGTTTGGCTCATGAGCTACTAATCTAAAATGGTTTTGTTTGTGTTTGTTCATCTTTTCTTTGAATTTACCATAGAAGTTTCTATTTGCCTGGGTTTTTTACGGTCACACTTCTTAAGCTTGAAATTGCTCTTCTTTGCTCTTCATGTTCATCCTCAGACCTTTGTTTCCTATTTCACATGTTTAAATTATCTACTCTTCAATCATTTTTTGCTTTCCCTTTTGCTGTATATCTATATTTCCTTATATCAATTTGTCTGGTTTACTGTTTGTGTTTTGATGGTGTTTATGCTCTAGATGCATTTTTCATACATGGGTAATAATGACAATATAATCATATGGCTTTCTCTGATTTGTTGCAATGTTGTCTGTTTTGATGATGATTGCCCAAGTCTTTACTCCCACTCTGGGCATTCACTTGCGATTGAGTTGGGCTGTGGTTTATAGCATGGCTTTGGGGATGATGAAGGGAGTTGTTTCTTACTTTTGTCCTGGTAGATTATTATGGGGACATAGTTTGCGCATGCTTTTGATTTCTGAATGGCAAGTGTAGTGAAATTCGGATAGGTTTTAGCGGGCTCTGATCTTCTAAAGATTTCTCTCGATTGCTCTTCATTGTATTTGTTGGTTTCAGTTTAGCTGCAAGGTATGGCCTTTTCTGCTACATGCGTAAGCTTGTTTTAAGTTATTTGTATGGTGATTCAATTGACTCTTTAATTAGCTTGTTTTAAGTTAGTTTCTCCAGTGTTGGCATGTGATCCCTATGTTGTGGCCTTTATTCTGGATAGAGAGCTATAGAGTTGCAGGCATGATGGTGATCTGACGGTGGTTGCTCTCTGAGTACGGAGACTAAGTTTCGGAATGCAAAATGCGGAGAAGACATGCTTTTGGTTTACGTATTGGCCTTTCTGTTTCCATTATTATACTTTCATTGTGTTATGGTGTTGTAACTAATAGCAATCGTATTTTCTGTCTGCATGCAACTCCGTCTCTACTAATTATTCATTGAACTAGTTTTCCTTGAAGATGGAGTTCTTTCTGTTTTCTTCAACTGTATTTTGATTCGTAGAAAAGCAACGCCCTTATTTTCAACTAACGGCTTCACCGTTATAATGGGTATATATATGTACACGGTTGGGTTTCCACGAGAACAAGAATTGAGAAGGGTAAACTCAGTTCTCTAGAGAAGCAAAGTACTGACAACAAATGCTTCGCTACATATTCGGATAGAGAATCAGGCCAACTCTTATTCCATAGGGAAGAAAAAAGGTTAATAAGGTCACAACTTACAAATGAGAGATAAAAAAATGAATTTTTGGGAATCTGGTCAAAGATGTAAATGTAAACTGGCTTTTATAGATTTCATAAAACGAATACAAGTATCTGCAGTTTATTTGAACATTAAATTAGCATTATTGGACTCTTTCTTAGGACAAAGTAGTAGTAGAAATAATATTATATTACCGAAACTTGTTATGCCAGGGTTTTCTTAATTCTATTTGTTCAAGGGTCCATCGTGTGCGAATAAGTTACAACAACACAAACGCGGTCCCTGCTTACCACGAGATCTCTTTCCTCGTACAAGTGCAAACAAAACCGAGCCGTTGATTCATTTTCCTCTAACCTCAAGTAGAAATTCTGACAGCACGCTGCGACAACCAAACTAGCGATGACTGGGAGGAAACTCTTCCTTCTGGGGTTGCCTTTTTTATTCCTCAGGATTGTGAGACCTTGATTCCTACTGTTGTTTTTCCCGATCTGTTCCGTATTTTTAACAAATTTTTTGTTCGTGAGATAGTTGATGGATGATCCTGAGGAAATTCCAATAATCCCTTTTCCCGGCTTCTATCATTTTGACCAACTTAGAGTTTTTACGCTTTTGCATTGATCACAACCGGATCTGTCCCCTTCTGGTTTTTCATTCAGAATCCTGGTGGTGTCTTCTTTGGTCAACTGTGCTAACCTTTTTGCTTAATTTTGTTTCTTCCAACAAAATTTTCTTGTCTGCTTAACCTCCGGAAGCTAATCCAGTTTAAAGAGCTGTTTTAAGGTTGTTTTCAGATGCCTAGTTAAGAACTTATGACAGCTTCACTTGATTGCAATGCAATAAAACCTGAACCATATCTTGGGATTCAATGCTATGCAATCAAGTGAAGATGCCCCTAACTTCTACAACCTGTTCTTAAAAAGCAGAGTCCATTCTTATTTAAAACGCCTCATCAATATTTGTAAGAGGTAGTATTATTAAAACTTACAATCTACTTTCTGTCCATTGTAATCTTTTGTTTTAGTTGGTCAACATTGATTGGTTGTGTTTTGCTGCATGTAAGTTAACTGTCTGACATGGATCATACACTTCTACAATCAGTTTTTAAGTAGATCTAGTGTTAATGAGGATGAGACTGGAGACATAAATCTGATTCAGGGAGACAGATCTGATCCCTAATGGCGTTCTCTTTAAAATTCTAATTTTTCTCATAGCAGATAACCTTCAAAAGTACCAACGAGTGTGTATGAAGTGGTGAGCTTTAATCTCAGCTCGTGATTTTGAGGAATTATGATTTAACCATTCCCCTTCTGTCTTCTTTGTGCAATACCGAGCCTCAAAATTTTATTCCCTCAACAAAGTTGAGCTTATAGAAAGGCAGTTTGCTCCTACTAGGGTGCATAGAATGATGAACGAGCGATACTATCTTTTCTATCCTGTGCTCTTTGGCTGCTTCAATGGGCTATTTTTGTTTAAAGCAAGGTTTTGCACCTCTCCAACAACTTATTATGTCTGGAATCCTATTATTGGAGAGGCCACATCTTTCACAACAAGGGGTTAGGTGTGGAATCATATCCAACAAGATGTAGATCTGGTGGCTTTGTCACTTGAGGACGCAGCTCTACGATTAAATCACAACAAGCTATTGGCTTCCATTTGTGATTTGCAAGCATCGGTGTCCAGTGAGAACGTATGACGTTGAGTTGTCTGGTTGAAAATTTTCTTTGTTCAAGAGTCCGAATCGGTGCCATTGTTGATTGCAAGATTTGAGATGGATAGCTCTTGTATGGAGCTCAATTAGCTGTTTATTGCAGTTTCCTGGAGCCTTTTGATTAAGTGGCAGTATCAGATTTATATCATTTACTTTTCAGCATCGATTCTATTTGCTATCATAGTGGATATGGTGATTTCCTATTTATTTGTGAAGATCATCTGCAAAACTATTACATCTGTCCATTCTAATATTTTGAAGCTTACATGTCCTATTATATATGTGTGTTGGATTGTTGGTGAATGAGTTGTGGCTAAATTGACTATGTGCAGGTAGCAAGATTTTGACCAAAGTCAACATTGTTTGGGAGGCTGCATGGTTCGTTTCTTAGCTCAATGGTGCTGTCGTTGTCTGGTTGTTAGAATTTGCTCAAAGAAGTCAGATTTTGTTTAGACAATTGACTCAAATATTAGTTAAATGCTGAATTTAAATATTTGAACATCCTATAGTGTAAAATGTTGAAGTGACATAGTGTTACTTGAATGCTGAACTTGAATATTTTGGACATCTCACAATATGAAATGTTGGGTAGATTAATAATCATCTAACTGGGCTTCTTAGTATTTTTTTTCTCTATCTATCAAGGTGTTAAACATCTTGATCGAGTTCAAAATCACAATAGTTCACGTCTTTGACATTATTTGGGCGATTTTGAAACCCAATCAAGATGTTTAACACCTTGATAGATAAAGAGACAAAATACCAAAAACCCTAGTTAGTTGATTACTAATCTTTCCAACATTTTATATTGTGAAAAGTTCAAAATATTTAAGTTCAACATTTAAGTAGCACTGGGTCACTTCAATATTTTATATTGTAAAATGTTCAAATGTTCAAATTCAGCATTTAACTAACATTTGAGTCAATTGTCTAAACAAAATCTGACTTCTTTGAGCAAATTATAACCACCAGACAGCGATAACACTATCAAGCTAAGAAATGAATTATGCAGCCTCCCAAATAATGTTGACTTTGGCCAAAATTTTACCACTTGCACATGGTCAATTCAGCTACAACTTATTCACTAACAATCCAACACACATATAAAATAGGACATGTAAGTTTCAGAATATTAGAATAGATAGATGTAATACCTTTGCAGATGACCTTTACAAACAAAATAGGGAATCAGCATATCTGCCATGATAGCAAACAAAACTGATGCTAAAAAGTAAATAATATAAATCTGATACTGTACTTGATCAAAAGGCTCCAGGAAATGGCACTAAACAGCTAATTGAGCTCCATACGAGAGCTATCCATCTCAGATCCTGCAATCAACAATGGCACTGATTCTGACTCTTGAACAAAGAAAATTTTCCACTAGACAACTCGATGTCCTACATTCTCACCGAACACTGATGCTTGCAAATCACAAATGGAAGCCAATAGCCTGTTGTGATCTAATCATAGAGCTGGGTCCTCAAGTGACATAGCAACCAGATCAAATATCGCTTCCGTGCAAAGCAGCAACATGCCAATCAAATACAAACCAAGAGTCAGAATGATCCAACCCTCAGACAAAAGGCAGGCAACAACAGCTTGAACTAGAAACCCACCATAGCTGGAGTCTGAAAATACTGAAATGGAGACATTTGAGTGCAGCATTGAGACAGTCTGCCTTAGTTTTGTCCTCAGCATCCTTGAGCGCCTTTGAATCCCATCAAACTCAGTTTTCAACAAAGCCAGATGTTCCTTCCATTCTACACTTGGCTGCCGGGTGTGTTTGCTGTGCCTCAGTATCATCCATGTCTAGAATCAAGGACAGAACAATAATCAAGGATTTGTTCCTATGCCCCTACACTGCAAAACAGAAACAATACAGTTTGGACAAACCAACATTAAAAACGCAAAATTAAAATTGCTTCGCCCTAATGTGGACTAATAGCACATACAATAGGGTTCCACTCAAAATTTCTACGCCATACTCATAATTAGAGCAACTGGAACATATCAGGGCGTGTATGTTGTTCTAACTAGCTATCTTGAATTCTAGTTTCATACCTGAATAGTATCAGCGAAGGAAAATCGTTCTAATGAAGTTCCAAGTACAACAGGAGGAAACAAGAAACGACAACATGGCGTAGCAACAATGCTGAGAGGATCATGGAAAAAATAAGCCAAAAACGAAAAGATGTTTAGATCTCAAGAATGACTAGTGTAAACAAAGAAACCAAGAGAAACAACAACCATATAGAGAAAACAAGAACTGAACAAGTTCCAGAAAAATAAACACAAGAATCAATATTGCGCTAGCAACCACAGCAAAGCTGCATGCAGAGAATTTTTAATCACTCGAAGAAGATAACAATGGTTCTCAAGTTCGGTTCTTCTCTACTATAATGGTTTTGGTTTCTACTTCTGTGAAAGAAAGCGCAATGGTCGGTAAACAAAGAAACCAAGAGAAACAACAACAATCTACAAAAGAAAAAGAATCGATCAAGCTTCAAAAACATAAACGCAAGAATCAAAGTTAGCAACCGCAACTAAGCTGTACGCGGAGAATTTTTAATCACATGAAGATGATGACAATGGCTCTCAGGTTTGGTTCTTCTATGCTCTAACGGTTCTGGGTTCTGCTAATGTGAAAGAGAGCGGAAGGGTCGCTCAATGGTGAGCGCGAGCGTAAGTAAACAAAGAAACCAATAGAAACAACAACGATCTAGAGAAAAAAATAGAATCGAGCAAGTTCCAGAGAAATAAACGCAAGAATCAGTGTTACCTTAGCAACCACAACAAAGCTGTACGCGGAGAATTTTTAATCACTCGAAGAAGATAACAATGGCTCTCAAGTTCAGTTCTTCTCTGCTCTAACAGTTCTGGGTTCTGCTTCTGTGAAAGAGAGCGCAAGGGTTGCTCAATGGTGAGCGTGAGCGTATCAGAGAGTATGGAGGGAGGTGAAAAGAGATTCGCGTCTGCTCTCTGCCGTTTAGCCTTCTGCAGTTTAGCGCTCTCTCCCTCTCCATCGTCTCGCCCTCTCAGCCATCTCGATCCTCTTGCCGTCGCCGTAGCCGTAGCCGTAGCCGTTCTCCTCTCTCCCTCCTCCCGCCGTCGCCGTTCTCCTCTCTCCGTCGCCCTAGCCTCGCTCACATCTCCGTGCCCCGCCGTTCACATCTCTTCTCTCCGTGCCGCCGCCGTCCACATCTCCCTCCGCGGCTCGCATCGCCGTCCTCCCTCCATCATTTCTCAGCTGCCGTTTCTTTGTCGCAATCTCCCTCCGGCGATGTGAGTTTGGTTTTGTTGATTCGTTTGTTCGTAGTTGAATGCTCGATCTGATGAATCTAGTTGTGCCTTTTGTGTTTTGAATTTATTTTTCAAAATCATGTTCGATTGTTGAACCGTTTTTAATTTTTGTTAAATTTCTAATTTTCAACAATTTTTATTTATTTTTTAAATTTTTAATACATTTCAGCTAATTTTAGAAAAACATAAAATATAATTTTAGTAACTTATTCTTCAATAATACTTATTCTGTCCCAATTTATTTGAAACATATTCTTTTTTTCGATATCCCAAAAGGTTGAAATATTTCATCTTTTAAAAAAATTTAAATAATTAAATAATCCTTTTACACAAAATCCAATAAAAACTCTTTTTTTAATTTCCACTCAATCTCCCACTGCACAAAGCCCAAAAAAAAAAATTTTAATTATTATTTAAATTTTTACTATATAAAAAATTAAAACAAATTACATATACCTTAATTTCCGTGCCCAAAGAAATGTTTCAACTAAAATAGGGCGGAGGGAGTATAATTTTTTGTGCTAATATAATCTTGGCAAATATAATATATATATATATATATTCTTTCAAAATATAAAACATATCTAAGGATTTCTTTTACTATTTTGCAAACTATCGCCAATGGCTCTTGGGATAAATAAAAAAAAAAAAGAAAAGAGATTCTATTTCTAAATGTGTTACGCTACATCACGAATTATTTTCTCCCTTTTAGCATCTGTTCTTTCAACCGTTCGATCATCGTTCATCTCCTTGCAACCTACATGCCATTGCTTGATAGTCCGCATTTTGGTCCTTCCAAGTTCAGTCCATGAAGCTTTTATGTAATAAAAAAATATTAGCCCCCAACTCTATATTCTTTCTAAATTGAGTCATTAAGTCTTTTTTATTTTCAATAACTCATTTTATCTTTCACTTATATTTAAAAAAGTATAAAATTATCGCAAATTAGATATTGAGGAGACAACTGTGGCCAAATGATAGCCTAATTTAATGCCTAAAAAAATTGACGTTAGTCCTTTCTTCTAAAGTCTTAATTGAAAAATACTAATAATTACATGTCTTTCAATAAAAGCCATGTAGAATTTATAATTTAATTTTTTTAATAATTTTCTGACAATAAATTTGTAAATCTATAGTTCAAATAATTGCCTAGTACAAATTTCTATTTGATAGACACATTTATAAATTAACTACCAAAACAATTATTCAACAATAATTATAGCATTTAAAATTTGAAACTTTCAAAGACTCAATTTCTCTTTTCGTCATTTAATATTTTTTTTAAAAATATTTCTAAAAATAAATAAATTTTCGTCTTATCTATTTTACAAGTAAAACAAAGAAAAAATATAGATAAAATAAATTTAATAAAATTAAACTTATCCAAAATAAATAAATCCAAAAAAATTAAATCAAAATAGTACTCAATAAATTAATTATTTTATAAATTAAAAATTAAGAGAAATAACACCGAAGGAATTTGTTTAGTGTAAAATTGGTCCAATTTTTATTTTAAATAATATAACTTCAAAACTTATCTCTAAAATGCAAAGCAATCCTATTTCGACGATCAAGCAATCGTCTGTAGGTTAGGAATGAATTTGCAATGAAAGCATAGGCCTGGCACCTCTGACACAATTTACCTAGATGAGAGAATATTGTGGGTATGAATTAACACTAGATAAATCTTAGGGGATATACATAAGAACAATTGCATTTTTGGGCCTTGGGCCCTTATAATCTCCCATGTAAGCTAAAACAATGAACTAGGAAATTTTTTAATTTTGTACGGACTACCAAGGTTTAGTTGCTATTGTGAAGGATTCGTGGTGACCAAACTTGTTGTGGTATTAGTATATGACAAGGCCGTCCTTGGCCCCTGCCCAGGAAGCCTATGAGAGAACTGGTCTTACGGTGGTTGCAATTGATTAGTTGCATATGTGCGTGGATTAAATCCCATGATACTAGTTGATTATCCTAGAATATGCAAGATGCATGCTCTTCATGCTTTGACTTGGATTAATAAAAACATAAGGCATTAACTTGGCCAAGTAATTTCTACAAAAAATAAGTACAAACAGCCAAAGCATACAAAATCAACATTTATGCGAATTTACTACACATAACAACTCGTGGGAGCATTCATACATAAAATAGACTAATGCTCTCACCCAAGAGCAACCCTAGAGTTTAGGACTCTTCATAATATAGACTATGAAGACAACTAAGAGTACTGTATAAATACAAGCCTCTACTGAGATCTTCTTGAACTAACTCCCACCTTGGATGCAAATCCCAGTGGCGAGTCTCAAAAGCCCTTGCCCAAGTGCTACTAGGCTCTGCAGCCAAAGGAAGACACTAGTTAGTACTGTTACTTGACCAACAAGCCAACTAGGTATACTAGAATCATCAAGATTCTCACGAGTACAATACCTGTATAGCAACCTACTACCGCAATAACCCTCAACGGTTACTCAGTCTAACAACTTCAGTATCTGTACAACATAACTAGGGAGTGAGCACATAACATTCTCAATAAGGGTCTTCAGTGTACCTGCAAGAAAATTACTAAGGACACCACATATGATAACATATATAACCTACTGTGAGCTCATACAGCCTGAGGGTTTGAAATATATGCATATAAAACTAAGTCCCTTGAGACCTTTCTTCATCCTTGTCCTTGAACTACAAGGCATTGCCTTGTCTTCTAGCAAGCAAAGCTTGACAGCCTAACTAGTGACAAATCACCAGTTGAACCTCTTCCATTTATGTTGTACAGGGGAATTATGGTGGCACTATTGTAGACTAGGCCATAAAGACTTTGTAGACTAGGTTCACTAAGGTTTCCACATTGAAGCCTCAAATCCAAAGTCTCAACTAGGCTTCTAATGGTACTAAACCTTGCACCCCCTTATGGTGTTCTATTGTGGCCATAATTTCCTTTAAAACTTGCCTTAACTTCGAGTTAAAACAACTTTGAAAATGGGCCATTTTAAGTGTTTTTAAAATATTGAGGTGATAGTACTCCCTCTTAGCTTTTGCGTGGAATCTTGAATCACCTCAATCGGACATCCGAGCGAAAAGTTATGCTGAAAAAAAAATTGGGTGTCAAATGCTGTCTTGGCGACGCGTCGCCACAGTTGTCGATGTTCTGCCAATTTTTTGAGGTCTTGGCGATGCATCGTGGGAACTCGTGTGGATTGGTGACGCGTCGCCAAACCTGCAAAATGGCAAAAAAATCTCTGGTTTTACTACTATGAACTTTGAACACTCTCCAAACATATCAAACATGCATGGATAGCCTTCAAACTTTACATACGTGTAGCACACGTTGTATAGACCACAATAAACCATTACAAGCCTTCCTATGATGCATTATAACATCATTCCAATCAAGCCAAACACACTAGTCCACCATAATTCAACAAAATCCTCTAATTAATACTATAGCTAGAATTACTCAAATTCTTCAAGCAAACTCAAGCCAATAGCATTAGTTGAACTTGAAAACATAACTCTCTTACCTCAACTCCAAGTAACAAGCAAGAATCAAGCTCTTTTCCAATCAACCAAGCTCACCAAAGTTCTACACAAGTCCCAATAAAAAACAAAGGCACCAATCACCAAAACTTCACTATCTAACCGAAACCCAAGCTCCAAACCAAACAAATAACATGAATTCAATCAAGAACACATTAATTACCTCGCTCAAGAACAGGGGATATAGAAAAACACCCTTCCAAGCTTCAAAATAATGGTTTAAAGCTTGAAATTAGCTTCTCTTAGCTTGTACACCTTGAATTGCACCTCTTGACACCAAGAACACTTGATTCCAAGGTTAATTTTAGAGAAAAATGAGTGAGGGAAGGATAAAAAGGTGGTTATGGCAGCTTCCCCCTTCTCTTTCCCTTCTTAAACCCTTACTTAGCATCAAAGTCACCAAGGTATCAAGCTTAATGCAATTAAGTCCCCCATTTTTGTAACTTAGTCATTCTTGATTAAATTCTTGTTTATTCTTCAAGTTTGGGTTAAGGTTGAAAGTTAAGTTATAAAAACTCATTTTAAAACACTTGGGACTTATCCTGGCTCTTCAGGATGTAAAATTACCATTTTTCCCCTGAACCTCGTTTAATGCCTTATCTTTCTCGGAACTCAGTGAACTTTGCTAAACTTCTCTATTCTTGTTGTGTAAAGTTGAATTAAGGTTCTAAACTTAATTTAAGGCACTTTACCGCCTTCAGGAATGCTTGTTACTAGGAGAGCCATAGCAGTATAAATAACATAATACCTTGGCTGAGGATATCCTATGCCCACCGTAGCATTTACACCCGATCAAACCTGTAGTAACTATATACTTATTTATGGAAACTCAAATATATGTGGCACTTTTGTCACACCTTAGTGTTAGCACCTAACTTAGTGCTTCAATTAAGTGTCTAGGGTTACACAAGCCCTAATAAAACTCCCCTACTAGGTTGTGAAACATACCTTAATAGAACTAGGATACTAGACTATTAAACTCAATAGAACTGTAAAACTACATTCTGCCCAAGACAATTTATAGCCAAAATTCAAAGAATCACTTATGGTCATTTAGCTTCCAACTTTAACAAGTTATTTAACCCTATAGAAAACTAGTTAAGCCATTGTCTTGTGTTTAAACCTTTTTAGGCCAAGAATTTACTGCTAAGTCAAAGCAGTGAAACTGAATCAAACAATTGAACTTAATCTAATAGATTATGAAGCAAAAACTTTCAGTCTTATACAAGACAAACTTAAGTACATCATCGCAACATAATACATGCCCTTCATACATCAAAAAAGATCATCCTTGCATAAACTGTCAAAGATGCATGTTTAACTTCCAGCACAAGTTATTTCTCAAATTACACATGCTTTAACAAGCAATCTAGATACAAGAGCTACATGTTTCTCAAAATACAAAAACATGTATAGTACAAAGATAAGCCATAATCCTAGCATCACCAATGCATGTGCTCAGAATACTGCATGCCAAAAAACAAAGCTAGATCAAGCAACATACCTTTGTGGCACTAGTTCATGTAATGAAACATATGCATAATGTCATACCTATTACCTGAGATACAACTAATCAAACAAAAGATAAAGGTTAGTAGAGTAGCTAGTCAACCCTTTCCCCTAAAACAAATAAATAAAAAGGGGTGAGTTACTTAGAACTTAGTAAGGAGTCGCATGCTATATAAGCACATTCACTGTAAAATAGAAAGAGATTAGTAGTCCAAGACATAATATGATACTATGACACTCTTCAGATACTAACCAAACATACATTGCCATTCACACAAACATACATACAATCTACAAGAGGTCTACAGTCAACCAAGTAATAACAACCCAGAGAGCTCCAAGAACCTAACGTGTTGGTCAAAGCACTGGGTTACCTAGGTTACTTGCTAATCATAAGTTACCTCGAGAAGAAAATATTTCCCTATAGTGTGTGCTTACTCCTAGCTGGTTTCCTAGGCTAACATGATCACACAAGCAATGTTTAGGCACATTCAACTAATTGATAAAATTAAACCCAATGAGGATAGAATTTAGAAGATCCCTTACTAGATTCACAAACCACCAAGATTGAACTCAAACAAAAGCCTTTCTTATGGTTACCTTCATGCCCAAGCAAGCTTCCACCTCACTTGAGCTACCTAAACTCTCACTAACCAAAGATTGATTTTACACAAATCATGCTTTCAAGCTTCAAAATTCTTTGTTCAAGCCTTAGAACCCTAAAAAAAGATGAACAAGAATGGATTTTGACCAAGAATTGCATGCTCTTCCTTCATCTAGGCAAATGCTTGAGTCAACAAGCATGAGTTGGGAGTGATGCCAGCTTTGGTCCTTTATTTATGTTGCATGAATCAATCTAGCACCCCAAGTTTGTATCAAGACATCATAGTCCCTAGAGTTCAATCCTAAAACTTTCACACTTAAGCCAATTAAGCCCAAGTTGGCCCAATTTTTTTAGCCAACCCCCTTAACCAACATAGCTCTAACATAGATGAAAGCTATTAGTTCCCAAACTAAGGCTAATTAACATAGGAACTCATGCAATTTATGCACATAAATCACCATTAAGGCATGATCTAACCATAGTTATTTACAAGTATGACAACTTTATTCATTAGATTGGTTAAGTATTTGTTTGGGGGGAGTTTGAGGGCAAAGTTTTAAGGAGTCATTAGGCTTTGTTTCATTTTCATTTCTTGCTATCTTTTCACTTTTTTTATCTCCATTTTTTTGTTTTTTGTTCCTTCTTTTGTTATTTTTATTTATTTTTATTTTTTTCTATTTTCTTAGTTTTTTGTTTCTTCTCCACTTTATCTTTGTTTTTTACTCTTTCATTTTTTTTGTCTTTTTGGTTCTTCAGGGAACATGTAAATTTAAAAGAGAACAACAAGATAAAACAAATAAATAACTACATTCAATGAGAGAAAAAAAAAATCTAATAGGGAACAATTACTACAGGTATTGCAAGTAGACATTAAATAGAAGAAAAAATAGGTAATTTTCTAGAGAACAAAAATATTCATAAATAATATGAATAATTTAATACGAAATACCTACTATAGATATAACAAATAGGTATTAAATATCAAAATAAATGGATGTATTTGTTAAAGAACAACAAGATTGGACATTGGAATAATTATATTAAGTAAAAGAGCATAAAGAATTTGATAAGGAACAAATACTACAAGCATGAAAAGTAGTTATTATATATCAAAAGGAACAAATATATTTGTCAAAGAATAACAATATTAATCAAGGGAACAACTATATTCAATAACAGAACATGAATAATCTAATATGGAACAATTGCTATAGCCATAGCAAATAGTTATTAACTATCAAAAGGAACAAATATATTTGTTAAATAATAACAAGATTAGACAATGGAACAACTATATTTGGTAAGAGAACATGAATAATCTGATACAGAATAACTACTAAAGACATAGTAAATAATTATTAAATATAAAAGGAAATAGATATATTTGTTACAGAATGACAAGATTAGACAATGTAACAACTATATTTAGTAAGAGAATATGATGACTTTGACAAGAAACAACTAATACAAGTATATCAAATAGTTATTAATTATCAAAAGAAACAGGTAGATTTGTTTGAGAACAATAAGATGACAAAATAGAACAACTATATTTTACAAAAGAACATAAATCATCTGACAAAGAATGCCTACTATGGATATATCAAACAAATATTAAATAGCAGAAGGAATATATAGATCCTCAAGGAACAATAATATACATTAATGGAACAACTAAATTTAGTTAGAAAACAAGAATAATTCAAAATGGAACAACTTCAACATAGAGATTAGTTATGATGCTGCATGATGATTATAATTCATAGGAAATTAGGATGCACCATATAATTGGGAGTTGTAGTAAAGTGGTATTGCCATAATTTATAGGAACTTGAGATGTGGTAGCAATTTCATAAATAATAAATTGTTTGAGTGTATCCTTTGCACTTGGACTCATAGTATAGTTCTTCTAATACATATATTTCAAATTCATTAATATTTTTTTTAATCTTCTTTAAGGCCGTTCTAATTTTCAGTATTTGAATATATCATTTTGATTTCAATTTTTTAAAAATAATTTTTATACACCAATTTAGTTCATGATATTTTCATTCAACTTTTTGTCTAGTAAAAATAAACAATAATAGTTTTTTTTATGAATTTTTCGATATCCTAGAATAGGATCTTGACAATGATTTTTAGATGGAGTAAAATTTACCGTAGATGTTTTTTTTTTTTACACTTGGCATGATCTAAAAAAAAGCATAACTTATTAGTGATTTATTTGAACTTTTTTCCTAGACTACGATTATTGTATAAATCATAGTATATGTAGTGATATTAAAATAATGCATTAAGTTGTGGCTCATAAGTTCTTAATTAAAAATGTATTGAAAAGTGTAGAATGTTACAAAAAAGAAGCATCATATAGTATTTTTTTCTTATTAAGTAATGAATGAACCTGATCTACATGCTAAACCTATATTTTCACAATATTTATAAATCTATCACCGCATCTGGAACAGCAAAAATAGAGAAATGAACACCACCCATACAAGGTTACTACGTCTTGGACAACATATCTTACGAAATGAACACCACTACGTCAAACAGCATCATCCACTAGAAAGAACACTAATTTATACCTCAATGTTTTTAAATTACAAATGTGCTATTACAAGAAGATCACTGCGCCTTGAACAACATATTTATTTAAATGAACATCATACGTTGAACAACACCTTCATCTAGAAAGAATACTACATTATACTAAGATGAATATTAATTTGTACTTTAATGTTTTCAAACTGTAACTGCGCTATTACTGTCAAATTATCTATAACCTATTATAGAATAGCATATTTGTATGAACAGAATAACACTTATTACTAAATGGAACAATACATGAAACTAAACAAAACAACACTTATTACAAAAAACACATTTTACAATATGAATAACATATTATAGAACAATATATTTGTATGAATAGAATAACAATTATTACTAAATAAAACCACACTTATTACAAATAGCACATCTTATGAAATTAATAGAATATTATAGAACAAAAAATTTGTATGAATGAAACAACAATTATTACTAAAAGGAACCATACTTATTATTGAACGGAACAACACTTATTATGAACAGTGCTTCCTACGAAATAAATATCATATTACAAAATAACACATTTATATGAACAAAATAACATTTATTACTGAATAGAACAACATTATTACTAAATGGAACAACATTTATTGCCAACAACACATCTTACAAAATGAACAATATATTATTGAACAACATATTTGTATGAATGGAACAATACTTACTCGTAAATGAAACAACACTTATTACTAAATAAAACAACACTTTATACAAACAACAGATCTTACGAAATAAGCAACATATTATAGAACTATACATTTGTATGAACGGAACATAACCTATTACTGAACAGAACAGCACTATGGAATAAAACTATATTTGGTTCTAAATAAAAGCTGAGACCTTTAGCACTACTATAAACACAATCCTTCAGCCAACTCCTACCAGCACTAACCTTTACTGCTAGGGTTGCTTTTGTCATAGCATTGTCTATTTTAATCTCCTCTTTATCGGACATATTCCTATTGTGAGTTTGATTCATGGTTACCTTGGATTTGTCATCAACCATGTACCTGAAGGAACTGATGGAGGACGACATCCTTTACTGCTACATTATTATAAATGTGGTGTTTTGTAAAATATTGTTAATTTTAGAAGGAATATTGTTCATAAATAATATTCTTTAAATAAGCATATAAAATATTTTTCCCTTTAGACAAATGTGTTGTTTTGGAAAATGTTGTTCTTTTCAGACAAATGTACTGTGTTGTGAAGTGCTAATGTGTAATTCTATAAAGTGTTGTTCTATTTAGACAAATATGTTGTTCAATGCGTGGTGCCAGTTTTGTAAAAATCATGAAAGTATGAGTGTAGCACGTGGGCCATATATAGTTTAGCCTGGGCCAATATACATACATAAGTAACTTTTGCATGAATCATGCTTATATTGTGCATCGTTCCTGGATAATTTAAAAATTGTCATTTTGGTCTTGCTTTTCAGAAAGTGGGCAATCATGCCTTCATCACTGAACTTTTACTTATACGTCTTGTGGCATATACGCTATACATTCGCATTAAGTGAAGTGGTTAGTGTATTGCTGTAGAGAGGCGCATGTGTTCGAATCCAAACCCTTGCCCAACTTTTATTTTTTTTGTTTCTCCTTCCTCCCTGCTTTTTCTTTTCTTTTCATTTTTCTTTTCACTTTTTCTGTTTCTATTTCCCACTTTTGTTTTTCCCCTTATTCTTCCATTTATTTTTTTATTTTCTTTTTCATTTTTGTTTGTTATTAATTTTTTATTTTCTTCTTTTGCCCCATGCAATTTTTATTATTTTCATTTCTCCCTCCTTCCTGCTTTTTCTTTTATTTTTTTTTCACTTTTTCCGTTCCCACTTCCCACTTTTGTTTTTCCC
This sequence comes from Aquilaria sinensis, assembly GCA_005392925.1. Classification (NCBI taxonomy): domain Eukaryota; kingdom Viridiplantae; phylum Streptophyta; class Magnoliopsida; order Malvales; family Thymelaeaceae; genus Aquilaria; species Aquilaria sinensis. The sequence goes on along the minus strand of SMDT01003168.1, from coordinate 121,580 downwards.
TTTATTCTTCCATTTCTTTATTTATTTTCCTTTTCATTTTTGTTTGTTCTTCATTTTTTTATTTTCTTTTTCTGGTTTTATCCTTTTCTTTTTCATTGTTTGTATTATTATTTTCTCTTTCATATTTTAATTTTATCTAAAAAAATTTTCTCCTTTTTTTTTCAATTTTTATTTTTATATTATTTTTATTTCTTCTTGTTGTTTTAAGCCATTTGTCTAACTTTTTTCATTTTTATTTTTTATTTTTCACAATTGCTATTTCCTTTTGGGTGAATTCATGTTACAAATACTTTATTAGATTGAATTTGAAATAGAACAACATAAAACTCTCTTTTCTTTGTTTACACATGACCTGATAAAGAACAAACTAAAAAAAGGGAACAAACTGTTACTTATAAAAATAAAAATGTCAACTAATAAAAGAAAAAATAACTTGTTCATGTAAAAGAAATAAATTGCTAAAAGAACAAACACATACAAATAGAAGAACAAAGTGCTACTCAAAAAAGAAAAACATCAAGTTCATTTAAATGAACAAACATTAATTAAGAAAAGAACAAACACCTACTAACAAAAGAATAAAAAGTAACTTATAAAAGAATAAACAACTAATAATAGGAGAATAAACATTACTTTCTTTAAAAGAACAAGCAGGAATTAATAAAAGAATAAATTGTTACTAATAAAAATAAAAATAGCTACTAATAAAATAAAAAACTAATTCATCTAAAAAAACTTTTAACTAATAAAGAGTAAACATATATAAATAAAATAAAAAATATCTACTGATAAAAGAATAAATATCTAGTTCATCTAAAGAAATAAAAGATGAACTAAAAAAAGAACAAGCTCCTTTTAATATAAGAATAAAGAGATACTAATAAAAGAATAAAATACTAGTAATAAGAGAACAAAAAATTAGTTTTTTTTAAAGAACAAGTAAGATTTAATTAAAGAATAAAGATTTGCTAATAAAAATACAATAGCTACTAATAAAAGAATGTAGAACTATTAATAAAAGAATAAAGAGCTACTAATAAAAAAACAAACAAGTAGTAATAAAGGAACAAAAAGTTAGTTTTTCTAAAAAAACAAATAAGATTTGATAAAAGAACAAACTTTTACAAATAAAAATAGAAATAACTACTAATAAAAGAACAAACAATTAGTATACATACTCGGCATCACATTAGAATTCCAATTTATATTGAATATCATAAAATAATATATATTTAGATGTTATACAAATATTATTAAGAAAAATGTTATTGTTGAGATAATAATTAAAATAGTACGATGAAAACATGCTGAGAACAAAAATAAAACAAAACAAAAGCTACAGTAGGTTGAAAAATAAAATGAAAAAAATATTTTTGGCTAGGCTAGAAAGAATCATGGAAAATAGTGAACAAAGTTGAGGAAAAACAGAAGAAAAAAATAAAGAAGAAAAGAATCGTTAAGAAATAGAAAAAAAATTGGGGGGGGGGGGGGGGGGGGGGGGGGGGGGGGGGGGGGGGGGGGGGAGGTTCCCCCTAAAAGGTCTAGCCTACAACTTGTACATGTTTTACCATCTTAGCAAAAACGAACTTCGTCTAGATCCTGCCAGAAATAGTATTAAGTATTTTATGCATTTTGCCACGCATATGCACCAAACGCACATAGCGCTGCATATATATGTATTTATATGTTTATATCTATTATTTGTTATAAAGTTGAAGGAAATGAGATTTAATTATATCTCATATTTTGTTCTATAAATCCCAAAACTACCCTGAATTTCACATTTTCCTTAATTATCCATTCGTTGCATCTTACCAATTTTGAACGAAATTCTTGAACTTGAATATAAAATATTTATATGTTCTCATCATTTTTTTATTTGTGAGCATAGTTATATAATATAATTATTCAAATTAAGTATACGCAGTTCCCCTAATGCATAATTTAATTACAAAATGTCAATCTTTCAATTTTTTGAAATAAAAACCCTTTAAAGGGCATTAACTCATCTATCACAATCCAAATGTGAAATGAGCAAATAAACAGCTGATCTTTTCACCAAGGCCATAGAGGCCTTAAGCTAGTATGTGGGAACTGTGCTATTTTATGTTGTGCTAGGGTAGTTAGTACTAACCAACATCTGTGAGTTGTTGCCTGGCTTTGGCTACAGGTTGCAATGGTGAATACTGGGTCAGGTGTGCTTTCGGATACTAAGGGTCTAGGAATGGATCCTAGTAGTTTAGTGTGGCAATGTTGGGGTAGTTATTTTGGCTTGCTCAAAGGTAAGGTAAACCCTTGGTTTAAGTAGTTAGGATCTGACCACCGTCCTATGGAGTTGTTTTTGAACCTTGAAGGTAAGGTAGGCGACATGATCCATAGGACTAGGAGGGCATGGAAACCTCCAAGGTTTGGAGCACCACTAGGTCGAGTGAGTTACTCCCTAAGCATTAGAAGTTGCACCCACCAACGTAGATGGGTTAGGTGACACCGAAGGAAGTGAATGATGCACTAACCAAAGTGATGAACACTTTGTCATGTAGGCTACGAAGCAACAAAGAGGAGCACTTTCATACCTTTTCTTTCCAGAGTAAGAGCTTGAGGCCAAGGCCACAAAGGCCTTGAGCTAGTATGTGGGAGCACAAGTCGACATGGTTGAGGTTGGCTTATCCAACCTATAGGAGCATGGGTGATATACCCATAGTGCAAAAGTCAACTAGAGATAGAAGAGTGAGAACGGACCATGTGGAAAAGAGGCTTATGCCTAAGGTGCGAGGAGTACATGACTCTAAGCCTTGCACCTGGGAAACAATTGCCAATAGTCTAAGTGGTCATTGGACTAAAGTTAGAAATGGGCTCAGTCAAGTTAAGGCTAGCCTAGGAAGTTATCCTTAATAGAAGTTGCCATAATGAATTGGCCTAATACATTGGAGCAGTAGTGCAAGCTTTGCTTTGATTAGTCGAGTGGTTAGAGTAGGTAGTCACTATCTAGACATGATGGGTAGCCGTAGTGAACTTACTAGTAGTGAGTGGCTTGTGCGAGGTAAGTTTCTAACCTTTCGCTAGAACTTTAGTTTCCTTGTTAGAATTTTTTGTATCAATTTTCTGGCATAGTTTTATTTGGCTCATTAGGTGGAATAGTTGAACAGGCCTAAGAAGAGAATTTTTAAGTGTGAGCATTAATGGACAAGTTTAAGTTGTTAAATTAGCTTACACTAGTGGGTTCTGGCACATAGGAGAGAGTGAAATAAGTTGCCTAGTGCCGAGCTGTAACGACCCAAGTCCAGAACCGGTCAACGGAACACCTGCCCACACCACATGGGCTATCCTTTTTTTTTAGAAAAGGATAAGCGCTAGGTGTTTATGTTCTGGAATTGGAGCCTATATATCCACATAAGGCTTCCCACAATTCAACCATGTGGGACATGGGGGTGTTACAAACTCCCCCCCTTATGTACCCAACGTCCCCGTTGATGTCAAGCGGATTACTTGGTTAGTGTCACCAAGTAACCCAACTATTCTTGTAAAGCCTGCAAAGCTGTGGCCAAGTAGATCCTTATTAGAAACAATGCTCCTCGGTCCTCCATAAGACTATCATAGATCTGTATAATTCAGCTAATCTAACTACAGGCCAAGTCTTTTAGGCTGCCATAAAATGGGCTGACTTGGTAACCGACCCCTATAACCCACATGGGTCAATTGTGACAACGCCTTATGTGGATATATAAATCTTGCAATTCATCAGAACATAAGCACCTAGCAATGGCTTATCCTTCCTCCAAGTTTCTGGATAGCCCATGTGGTGTGGGATAGGTGTTCAAAATTGACCGGTTCTGGACTGGGGTCGTTACAGTTTGGTATCAGAGCCAGATTCGAGGAAGGCAGCGACCTCACTCAGTAAGTATGCTTCTTGTTTGTTTGCTAAGTTAGAGACCTTGGATAGGTTTCGAAAAGTTTCCATAATTGACCATAATATATTAGCAAGTTTATAAACAAAAGTTAACAACTTGGCTTTCAATAAGGGGACTCGTAAAATAATATACCAATTAATTTAACGTCTAAAATGATATAGGAGTTACCTAGAGCCTCACCTAGTGTTATAAGTTAAAAGTTACTTCCAAAGTTGTTTAACTACGTTGGACTAAACCTTTTTCCTTTTTAGGTCATGGACCCACATGAGTACCCTGCCTTGGGTCTTGGGCGAGGCGCACAGGATGAGCCGCCATCTCATGGTCGAGGACGACCCCCACGAGGTCGAGGCCAGAATGCTCAAGTGCCTGGACAGGACATGCTGAATCATGGGCAACAAGCCCAGAATCTTGGTCAGCAGGCCAATGATGATCCATTGCGTCAGACAGTCATTGCCTTAGGCCAGTACTTTCAAAATTTGAATGAGCGGGAGCAGCAGCCTTATGCCCCGGCCAGATGTCAGCATAGGGCCGACCTACTTGAGCGGTTCAAGAGGCTAACTGGTGAGTATACTGGTGGGGTTAACCCTACCAAAGCTGAGGAGTGGATCAGGGCTTCGGAGAGGACATTTACAGCTTTGAGAATTCTAGAAGAGGACAAGGTGGACTTAGCTACCTTTAGCTTGGTTGAGGAGGCCCAGACATGGTGGGAGGCCACTCGACCAGGGGTTTCGAGAACTAAGGGTGGATATATCACTTGGGAGACATTCGTGCATACTTTCTATGGTCGATACTTCTCTGAGGCCATGAGGGACAGAAAAGAACAAGAGTTTCTTGCACTGGTACGGGGGAGCATGACTGTAGATCAGTACACAGCTAGATTTAATGCCTTGGCCCGTTATGCTGAGCACATTGTGGCACATGAACCAAGGAAAATCAAGAGGTATGTTAATGGTTTGCGTGACGAGCTGGCAGATAGGCTGATTATGCAAGAAATTGATACCTTTGAGAAGGCAGTATCCTTAGCTCAACGGGGTGAGGCAAGGATGCAAGATAAGCAACTATCTAGACCGCTTGACACGACTCAGAGTCGTATGCCATCACGACCTACATATGCAGGCAGTTTCCATCCTATACCACGACCGATGCCTGCCCAGGGGCGAGGACATTTTGGCAGAGGTCAGCCAATCGATAGCAGAGCTACCCGACTACAGCTTAATGAGACAGGAGGGTCTATAGTGCGACCGGTTTTTTAGGGCCAGGGAGGGCCTAGATGTCAGACTTGTCATTTCTTTCACCCAATTGGAGGGCGGTGTGTGACCTGTTTCTATTGCCAAGAGATAGGGCATCTATCCAAGCAATGTCCTAAGAGGGATGCTCAACTAGCAGTACACGTTCCACCAGCAGCACCGGTAGGACCACCAACAAAGAAACCTCGTGTGGCAGGATGTGTTTACGCAGTGACAGCCGAGGAGGCAGAGGATGCTCCAGGTGTGGTGCAAGGTACGCTGTTATTTATAGCTTTTAATTATAGCCTTTAATTTCAAGTTCATGGTAGTGGCATGCTTAGGTTAGTGATTGTTTGAATTGATCGTAGGTACTCTTTCTACTTCTGGGTTCCCTGCTAGAGTTCTTATAGACTCGGGGTCCACACATTCTTTCATATCTCCTAGACTAGCAAATCAGTTAGGCATGCCTGTTAAAGAGCTTCCTTTCATACTAGTGGTTTCTACACCATCAGACACTAGTATGAGTTCTACTCGTGTACTTCAATCTTGCTCGATTTCTGTCAGAGGACGCAATTTAGACTCTGACCTTTTTGTGCTTGGGATATCTGAATTTGATTGTATTTTGGGCATGGATTGGCTACATCACCACCATGCTAAAGTGGATTGTTATCAGAAGCTAGTTACCTTCTCCTTACCTGATGGGTGAGAAGTGCAATTTGTTGGGGATAAAAAGAGCTTCACTCCAATCTTAATTTCTAGCTTGCAAGCTAATAGATATCTCCGTCAAGGTGGTGTTGGCTATTTGGCTTATGTGCAGACAGAGTTAGAGAAGCCTGAATCAGTAGCTGGTATTCCCATTGTGGAAGAATTTCCAGAAGTGTTTCCAGAGGAGTTACTTGGAATGCCACCTAGCCGAGATGTTGACTTCACCATTGATTTATTGCTAGGAACGGCTCCTATCTCTCAAGCACCTTATCGAATGGCTCCCTCAGAAATGGTGGAACTAAAAAGTCAATTACAAGAGCTTCTCGAAAAGGGGTTCATACGTCCAAGTACCTCACCTTGGGGTGCTCCTGTTTTATTCGTGAAGAAAAAGGATGGCAGCTTGAGGATGTGCATCGATTATCGACAGCTGAATTTAGTGACGATAAAGAATAGGTACCCTTTACCTTGGATTGATGACCTGTTTGATCAGCTGAGGGGATCATCAGTGTTCTCCAAGATCGATTTGAGGTCTGGGTACTATCAACTGAAAATCAAAGAGGGAGATGTGTCAAAGACAGCATTCAGGACTCGTTATGGGCATTATGAGTTTTTAGTGATGCCCTTCGGGTTAACAAATGCACCCGCAGCTTTCATGGGCCTAATGAATAGGGTGTTCCAACCATACCTAGATCAGTTTGTCATCGTTTTCATAGATGATATTCTGATTTACTCACCAGATGCTGAAAGCCATAGAGAACATTTGAGGATTGCACTTCAGACGTTGAAGGAGCATAAGCTGTATGCAAAGCTGAGCAAGTGCGAGTTTTGGTTGGACAGTGTCACCTTTTTAGGCCATGTGGTAACTAAGGAAGGAATTTTAGTGGATCCTAGTAAGGTTGAAGCTGTGGTGAACTGGCAACAACCGAAGACCGTGTCTGAGATTCGGAGTTTCTTGGGCTTGGCTGGGTATTATAGACGTTTTGTGGAAGGTTATTCAAAGCTAGCACGCCCTTTGACCCAACTGACTAAGAAGGATCAACCATTCCAGTGGACCGAGCAGTGCGAAAATAATTTTCAGGAGTTAAAGAAGCGATTAGTCTCTGCACCTGTTCTTACTCTTCCTGATGGGTGGAGTCGTTTTGCAGTTTATACAGATGCATCACATCAAGGGCTTGGCTGTATATTGATGCAGGTGGGAAAGGTGATCGCTTATGGGTCTAGGCAGTTGAAGCCTCATGAGCTTAATTACCCAACTCATGATTTGGAGTTAGCAGCTGTCATACATGCGTTAAAGCTTTGGAGACATTATTTATATGGAGAAGAGTTTGAGGTCTTCACTGATCACAAAAGCCTACAGTATCTATTGTCACAGAGGGAACTCAATAATCGACAGCGTCGTTGGGTTGAATATCTCTCCGATTATAATTGCACTATTCAGTATCACCCAGGTAAAGCCAACCTAGTGGCTGATGCTTTGAGTAGAAAAACGGGTGCTAAACTGAATGCTATGGTGGTTTCTGAGTGGAAACTACTAGAGGAGTTTAGTCATATGAGCTTAGGTGTTCAAGTGAAGGGACCCCAGGTTCTCATGGCCAGTTTGCATATGGAGCCTACACTTGTGGCAAGGGTCAAGGAGGCGCAAAAGGAGGATCCACAATGCCGAGAATGGTCAGTTCTAGGGCAAAAGGGATTCAGTGTGGATGTGGATGGTACCCTAAAATTTCAAAATAGAATTGTTGTTCCTCAAGGTAGTGAGGTGAAGTATGATGTTTTATCGGCGGCACATGCATCTCGGTTGACCATCCACCCGGGGGGCACCAAGATGTACCATGATTTGAAGAAAAGCTTTTGGTGGAGTGGCATGAAGAAGGATATTGCAGAGTTTGTATCTAGATGTCTGACTTGTCAGAAGGTCAAAGTAGAACACCAGAGACCTGGAGGACTGCTACAGCCATTAGAGATTCCTCAATGGAAGTGGGATGACATTGCAATGGATTTCATAGTCGGGCTACCTGCCACTCGTCGTCGACATGATGCAATATGGGTTATAGTTGATCGGTTAACCAAGTCAGCCCACTTTTTGGCAATCCAAAAGACTTGGCCTATAGCTAGATTAGCTGAATTATACATATCTGAGATAGTTCGTCTTCATGGAGTACCGAGGAGCATTGTTTCTGATAGGGATCCACGATTCACATCACAGTTTTGGCAAGCTTTACAAGAACAGTTGGGCACTGTGACATTAATGAGCACCGCTTATCATCCACAGACAGATGGGCAGTCGGAGAGGACTATACAAACTATTGAGGATATGCTTAGAGCTTGTGCACTGGATTACAAGAACTCCTGGGATAATGACCTGCCACTAGTGGAGTTTGCTTATAATAATAGCTATCACTCCAGCATTCAGATGGCCCCATATGAGGCTTTGTATGGACGTAGTTGTCGTACTCCGGTGTGTTGGGAAGAAGTGGGCGACAGGCCTTTATTAGGACCAGATTTGGTACAACAAACTTCAGATAAGGTCAAAATAATCAAACAACGATTGGTAGCGGCTCAAGATAGGCAGCGGAGTTATGCAAACCAGAGGCGTCGTCCCTTGGAGTTTTCTGTTGGTGATCATGTGTTTCTAAAAGTGTCACCGACCAAGGGAGTTCAACGCTTTGGAGTGAGAGGAAAGTTAGCCCCGCGCTTTGTTGGACCTTTTGAAGTTTTAGAACGGGTTGGAGAGGTGGCTTATAGAGTAGCTTTACCACCTAACTTGGCTAGAATTCATAACGTGTTCCACGTGAGTAATATTCGAAAGTATCAGCCAGATCCAGCACATGTTATTCCGTGGGAGCCGTTGCAGTTACGCGAGGATTTGACTTACGTCGAGGAGCCTTTGGCCATTGTGGATCATAGAGAAAAGGTTCTGCGCAACAAAGTCATTCAACTGGTAAAGGTCATTTGGAATAATCATGGAGAGCAAGAAGCAACCTGGGAAGTTGAGGATGAGCTTCGAAAGAAGTATCCACAACTTTAAGGTACTTCTCAACACCCTCTTTCAAATTTGGGGACAAATTTCTTTTAAGGGGAGGAGGCTGTAATAACCCTAGAAATTAAGTAAAATAAAATTACCAAATTACCCTAAATAAATAAATAAATAAAAAATTATCCTAATTAAATAATAAGTAAATAAAATAAATAAATAAAAATTAATTAATTAAACATTTTTGTCCTCAAGGGTATTTTTGTAATTTTACCTATCAATTTAGAAAATCAATATAAAATTAAGAATCTTGATCCTTAGATAATTCCTTTAGTGGTTATTAAGTCAAATTCCAAACCGGAAGCTCAAAGTCATTTTCTTTAGGCTAGGGGCATTTTTGTCATTTACAACCGAGCATCGAATGGAAAATCTGGGAGCACCATTGGATTCTTCTCTTGAAAATGAGTCAAGAGAAATTTACCTCACTCAATTCTGAATTCATTTGCTTAGGTTTCCCAAAATTTAGCCAACGCGCGTATACAATTTAAATCAGGTTCGTGCTACCGCTACATAGGATTTTTTTTTTTCTCCCTAACCCTAATTTCTTTCTTATAAAATGCCAGCTGTAAAGCACCTACTAGGTTTTTAGAAACTTTAGAAAAAAGAAAACTTGCCAATCTAGTTTTTCCTAATTAATTACCCGGCCATCATTATCATTTTATTATATTATTATTTATTTTGCCCTACACTCCTATTTGGCGTGGAGCTTAATTTCACAGAACTTTGAACATTTCGGCTCCTTTTGCATCCTTGAGCGCAGCAATGAGCAACCTATTGGCACAATAGTTCTATGCTTCAAATACAACAAAGTGCGCCGCAACCATTGATCCTCCTTGCCCATGTTCTTGTTTTCACTTAGCCCTCCATCAAACTTGTGTAAGTCATCTCTCCATGCTTTGATTCTTGGTTATTCAAAATTACTAAAACGTTAATTTAATTCCATATTTTACCTAGATTTATTAGATTGAGGAAAAACCCTATTACAACACAAAAACGATCCTACACACACCGGCAATTTTGAATTCATTTGTGTAAGTCTAAATCATTCTATATCACTCTTTTAATTTTTTTTTTCTTTTCTTCCACACCTAAAGGCCTTATATTTTGCTGTAAATATTTGGTAGATTATCATTAATCCAAGTTTTGGGTTTTTCCACTCGTTTCCGGTGCAATCTTGTCCATACTTGGTTCTAAGCCCGGTAAGCCACCGTTTGAGCCCTAACCTTAAGGCTTGGGAAGTGAATTTAGTCACATGGAAATCATGGCATATGCAGCATACAAGAAACCAATAAATCGCGTGTAGATGAATCCTAGTTTAACTAGGTTTTCTTAACTCTTTTGAATTAGGGTTTCCAGCCAAATATTGGCTTTCTTTTTACCTTAGTTTTGGCATATAAATAGGCATATATTTTGGTTGTAAACCACAGCTTTTTACATGAATAATAGTGCTATTTTGATAGGAAATTCTCTTTGGTTCTTTGAAGACTTCCTTGGCGCATAAATTACTTGTGTTCTTTGGTTTTTTATACTTCTTTTTTCTAATCACGATTTGATTAGGGGTGGATGTTGCAAATCCAGTCTCTTTGATGTATTTTTAGACCTTACTAGCATCTTGGTCATGTTTCATGGTCTTTATACCATTAGGGTTTGCATCAGTTAGACATAGGGCGATGTCAGTAGTAGGACCTGGTAGAGGACAAGTCCCAAAGGACTGAAATGCTATACACATAGGTTTAGCTTAACACTGTTTTGAGCTCGTAATCGATTGCGTATTATATATCTGTGCATGCCCTTGAGAATTTTCTTGAAGGTTGAAGGATCATTTGTGAGAACCCTTATTTTATCAAGTAATTAATTTATTTTATTTATATAATCCTTGATAAGATTACACTTGCAAGCTAGGTTTAAGTCAAGTCAATGAGTCAAATTGTCCTTAGAGTTCATAGGATTAAAAATTGAAGGTAAATTGAGCACAAGGACAACTAGAGGCATTTTGGTAATTTGGAATTTTAAGGGTCAAAGTGTGACCAAGAGATATATAATTGAGCTTTTAGTGGTGAAATGAACATTTTGATGAAATTTAAACTCAATTTGACCAAAGATTGGCTTTTTCTTGCTAAGGAAACAAGGAAGGACAAAATGGTAACTTTTAGGTCAAATATGGTAGAAAAGGATCTAGGAAGGTGAGAAATGGTATTTGAAACCATTTTGGTAAAATTCGGTGAAGTTTGAAGTTAAATTGACCAGTTTAAGACTTTTCTTATAAGTGAAAGCTAAAAAGGGTATTTTGGTAATTTTGGTTAGTCAAACTTGAGTCAAACATGGTAAAACAGAGTCAAACTTGGTCAAGGGTAGGAAAATACATGGTTGGAAGTGGAGGAAAGAAAATTTATGAATTTAAGTGCAAGTGGATACATATTTGAGCATTTTATAGAGGTAACTTCCTTTTAACCAAGGGTTATGAGGCATAAAGGGCACTTTCACCCCAAGCACCTCTTGGAAACTTTAGGGAATTAGGCAACCTAGTTTTGAGGTAGGAAATAAGCTTCCAAAAAGGTGGAAGGGCCCTCATTTCCCTTGGTTAAAAAGCCTAAACCATTACTAACCATGTAAAGGCCTTAATCCTCAACCATTTTAACCCTTTCACCCATTTTCTATCCTTATTCATCCCCAAACACTCCAGCTCACTTTTTTCTCTTCCTTTACCCATTTAGCACGTCTTAAAGCCTCAAAACACAGAAAATCAACAAAAAAATATGAAACAAAAATAAGAGAAAAAAGCTTATAAGTGAGAAATCAAGGAGAGAGTGTGTTTGTTGTAAGGAGCGCTTAGGAGTTTGGTTTCTTTCTTCTCCAAGAGGTTGCCATGGTTTTGGGCTATTTATTTTGAGGTGAGAAACTTTATTTTACTAGACCTTGGTTTTTTCTTCTTTAAACAACAACCTTTTTGCTCATAAAAATCCTTGGTTGTTGAGGTTAAGCTTGGTAAGAGGGAGGAAAACTATGGAGTTTCAAAAAGGAGTTTTGGTTTGAGATTTTCTACCAAGGTAAGGAAGTCATTTTGGTTTGTTTATGTGTAGTTAAAAAATGTTTCCCCTAGGCTCAAAAATGTTGATTGGTCAAGTGGTTATTTTACTATGTAGTTAATGGACTCCAAGGAGATAAGGAAAGGACTCTTGGTGCTTGAAACTTGAGCTTGCAAGGTGGTGATCTACACAAGGGTAAGGTGCTCTAGCCCTTCTATTTTTGGGAAGCTTTGGCCATGTTTTACCTTTTTAAAAGCTAGGAAAAATGGTAGGGCAAAAAGGGCACGGGGTGACCAATAGCGCCAAAGAGGGCTTAGGTGGCACTAAGGTCAGACCTAGCTCCTAGTTTTGGGCAATAGGTGGTGTCCTTGGTGCATGAGCTGTAAAATGGTGTGTAGATCAAGCATTGGGTGCTCGATAGATGAATGTGGCTGAACCTTCAAGGTTTGGTAAGCACAAGAAAGGTGTGCCTCAGTTTGGGTGTGTAGGTGTTGTGATTGAGCTTAAGGCTCGGTATGTGGTTGTGCATGTGTGGCATGGGCTCCTAGGTGCATGAGTATTTTGGGTGCCTATGAGCTTGGTGAGTTAGGTATGATGAGGTGCACATGCATGCGCCTTGTCATACCTAACTCACCAAGCTTGTGGTGGCGCCCAAGGGGTCACGTAGCCATGTGTGCCTAAGGGGCTTCTAATGGCACACCCAGGGGTGCGCGTGTGCATACGCCTATGAGCTTGTGGCCGTGTGCACCTAGGAGGTCGTATGTGCATGCCCTAGAGGCTTGGTTTCCATGTGGACCTTGGGTTATGATTTGGGCATGACCCATGTGGGGAAACTCACGGTAGAAACCCTAGGGCCCAAATGGCACTCATGCCTACTAAATGACTTGGGCCACAAATAAGCACACACATTGGCCCAATGGGGCGTAAGTCCCAAGATGGGGCAAAATACATCCAAGGGCACTAGGACATACATCAAATTGGGTCAAACCCTGCTGCATACAATAAGGGAGTTTTTGAGCCAGCGAAAGCTGGCAAGCTCAAAGGCAAATGCAAGGATGCATGCTCAAGGGCAAAAATGGACCAATGAGTATTTTGTTTATTTGTTGTTTGTTTGTTTTTTTTGCTTGTGTGAGAAGTATGAGGAGTCACGCACCTAAGGGGGCATAATATGATGATCATTATATAATACTCCATGCCATATGAGCTCGTGGCACACTCATTTAGTTTATTGGCAAGGTTTATGCCTGCATGGCAATGTATGCATACGGTCCATTATGTGTGATGTTGTTATGTATTGTTTATTTTACAATGCCTTACTAAGTATTTTAGATACTTACCCTTATTGTTAATGTGCAGATAACATTGTCTAGGAGCCAAATAATCCACAGTGATTATTTGATACCTTTTTGTTAGTTTCTCATAGGTACATTTTGCATAGACTACATGTTCATTTTTCATATGTTACATGCACTTATGGTCAGAGTCTAACCCTAAATTATTTTCCTTGTACAGCATGGTAGTTAGGCTAGGACTTCTTGGTCGCTCCTTGCTTGGGTTTTTCTTTCCTAAGCAAAGGTAGGCCAACCGACCATTTGGGTCATGACTATCTTGTTGCACGGTGGTAGTAGCTAATAGGAGGTCTACTGGTATTGACTTTGACTTAGCATAACTGTGGCATGTATTATTATTATTTTAGGTTAGGCTTATCAACCTATGACATTACTTACTTAGGTTGATAGGCAAAACAATTAGATATTGTGTTGTCGTAGTATTTACTTACTGTGAGTGTAGTTTTCATCCATGGTTTGGCATGATATATTACTTGTGCATGCATGAGCATTAAAATGTTTTCTTATGTGGCTGCACATATTTTATTCATGTTTTTTTTAAATCCTGCCAAACCATTATCTTAGTTTGATAAACTTAAGTGTTTTATTTGAATAAGTAAATGTTTTTCTTAACTCTCAAGTAAATACTAAATGCTAGGCAAGTGGCTAGGATTTACATAGTACATCTTGACAAAAGATCTTGGAAATGAGGAATGATTTAGGCCTAATTAAAAGTTTGGATTAGGCAAGAGAATAATTTAGCCTAATTAAGAAATTAATTAGGTATTTATTAGGACGGTTCCTCACATCATGCATTGAGAATTATTTATTGTTACTGCCTTAGTAGCTTGTTGTGCAAATTAAGCTGTGGAGCCGGCAATTGTTGAGTGTTGCTGAGCAAGGCCCACGAGCAGATATATTGTTTATTTGAATCTTTATGATTTCAGTTGTTGTGTACTTGTTGGTTACATTTTGGTGATAACTATAGCTATTTATCTAGCTGATAGAGGCTGGTGCAGCACAAGGGAGGGCTTTCAGAGCTTTGTCATTGGGAGTATGTTGTAAGGTGCGAGCTTACTTGTTGATCTTAGTAGTGTAGTTCAGTATACAATTTTTATACACTAGTTTGTCTCCGATATACCTGGTTGAGTAGTAAACTCTAGGTTTGCTCTTAGCTGTGAGCATAATATAATTTTTTATGGATGCTTGCACATGGTTGATTATATGTAGTTAAATTTACCTCCATTTTATATGCTTTGATTACTTTAGAACTTAGAATTATGTGAAAGGCCCGGGCAACATTTTACGACTTATGTTTTAGGTTTTATAACTTGTTTTATTATTAAATTCAAAGCATAACTCATGCATGACTGCATATTAGGTTAATTAACTAGAAGCATAAAGGTTTTAACGTGTGCACACGTAATCTATTAGCTAATTATGACTAGTATTAGACATGTTCCTTTAGTTTTTCTGGGCAGGGCCACGGGGCCGTGTCACAAGTTGCTTTCTATCCTTCACAGCTTCACTAGTATACTGGTTCTAGAATAGTTCTACAAATTCTTCCCTCCTTATCTCTTTGACCTAACCCATCTTCCAGATTTATTGATCCTCAAACTCATCTTGGTAGCTTTCCACCGTAATTCTGCATTATCTACCAAGTTATAAGTCGCCAGTGAGACTTGGTGTATGAAAGTGCACCTCATCCTCTCGAAACACCTTATCTACTTGATTTAGTAAATATTCTGCTCTTTCAGGTTCTCCATATCCATCAAAGACTGGAGACCCTGATGCATTTACATGATGCCTAGGATACTTGTTCCAAAGCTAACCAGAAATAACTCCACCAAACTTGGTCCAAGAAGAAGAAACTAATTAAGGGAGAAAAAAAAAGTTAGAAATAGAAGTAAGGGTGAAAAGCACAATTAAAGAAGGAAAATTAGAAGAAATTTGATAGGAAGAAAAGAACTTATTGCATAAGTGCACCAAGAAGTTGAGAAAGAACAAGAGTGATAAGTATTGCTTAATGCAACTTAAATCTTATTAATCTGCTTGTAAAAACACAAAATACATAACCTAGTTATAGCTTAGAAATCTAGGGTTTTTGGCCTTACATAGTTTAGAGGCAAGAAAAATCCTAAACCTAGCAAAAGAAGAAATCTTAGTCAAACTAGGTTTTGAAAACACGGTTTGCACACTCCTTCTCTTTAAATCCATGTGGCATGTTTCCTATGTGCTCCAAAATTGAAAATTAGCTAAGTAACATGTGAAGAAAAAAAACTAACTAAGAAAATTGAGAAAACATGCTTGAGCATACAAAATAGCCTAGAAGGGCTCCTAGGAGGCGCTTAGGTGCACCTTGGGGTTCATTTGGTTTTGGATTGGGCCTTCTAGTTTCATCAATCTTTCTTGAGTTTCTCTAGCTTGAATATTCATTATATGGTATGACTGGAAGTTCTGAAGCTTTAAATCATGAAATGCTTGATTGGATTTTGAAATGGTATACAAGGGCTCCATGGCAGGCTCTAAAAGTGCTAAGATGAGCTGTTGTAGTACTTCTTGAGTTTCCTTGGCTTTTCTCCTTATAAGATGTCCAAAACTAATCTTCAATGGGTCCTTGGGTGTCTTAGAATTCTCTAGGTTGGATGATCCTCCACCATCTCCTCAAAAGCATTTGCCCTCAAATCATCACCTACATGAAACATAGATAAGTTAGAAACATTGAAAGTAGAATTAACATTGTCCATAGCTCTTAAGTCCAATTTGTAGGCATTATCATTGATCGTCTCTAGCACTTGATATGAGTCATCTCCTTGAGGTTGAAGCTTAGACTTGATTTGCTTAGGAAACTTTTCTTTCCTCATGTGAATCCAAACCCACTCTTTGGGTTCGAAGGTAACTTTCTTCCTTCCTTTGTCGGCTTTGTATGTGTATTATTAGGTTTTCTTCTAAATTTGTAGCTTCACTTTGTCATGCAATGCTTTAACCATCTCAGCCTTCTTAGCTCTATCTATACTAGAGAGTTGGCTTAAAGGCAAAGGCATTAAGTCTATAGGAGTTAGTGGATTAAAGCTATAAACAACTTAAAAAAGGTGAATACCTAGTTGTACGATGCACTACTGAATTATAAGCAAACTCAACATGTGGGATGTAGGGTTTCAGTAGCCAAAAAAGCGCAGCAGAAACTAGTCAAAACCCTCTAGGACCCAGGTGAAATGTAGTAAATTAGGTGTTCAAAATTTTTATACTTAGTTGGCTAGGATCTTTCACCGAACTATTGAGTTGAATCACAAAGACTTAAACAGTTGACATGTTCAAGCTCTCTATGGTATCCACACAAGCCTCTCGGATCACCACGCTTCCACCATATCCCAGTAGATGCGTTCATCTTGCTCCCACAATGCTAGCTTGCGTCTTCCAAGGAATGGCAAGAGAAGAGTACGGTTGGAACTTTTCAGAACCCTTTTGATTTTGTCCTTAAGGAGGCTAGGGCAAGAGCTATGAAATTTCTCACTATATGACATATATATAGTGATGCTCAACTCCCAAGCCTAATGGGTTTCAGAACCATAATCCAATTAGGTTTAATTTTAGGCTTCATTAATGGCTCAACCATTAGGCCAATTATTAATCTGAAATTATTATGAAACCAAAACCCAAACAATTTAGCCCATGCTATCAAATAATCCAATTGGCTCTATGTGTCTGACCCAATAGGCTCTATCACATTGGCAATGATCATAAATCACATTTATGATCATAAACAATGAGTGGTGTCTAGCAACACAACATTACTACCCAAGTGACAAGATAGTCGATGATTCGACTAAACCTCTATGATCATTATTCGTATATGCCATTGTCTTTTTGTCCTAGATATCAAGACCAAGCACGAGACATTGAATGTGTCACTCTTGTATAGCCCAATTTATGGTTTCTTGATTTCTGAGTAGACTAACTTAAATTGATGACATTGATATCATACATTAACACATTTGAGCATGGCCATGCATTTTCTTATTCTCACTTTATTAAAGGGCCCGAAGATATCACTCCCGTTACATAGGCGGGACAAATCCCATCTTGATCATAGAAAACTCTCCGCATGATATGTTATATACCCAATAACCTCCTTCATGTTCACTCAATTGCGAGCAATAAAGGGAGGTATCAAAGTATGTGACTCACATGTAGGGAACCTTGATGACCTTAGGTCAATGGACTATATATACATGATCACTATGAGAATATCTTATGACATTCATATAATGATCCATGTAGCGTTCTCATTGTGGGTCGGTCTAGTACACAAGTTCTTCAACTTGTACTCATATGTTGACTACATATCTCATATTAGTCTCCACACATGCTAGTCTTTATGTATTATTACAACCCATTCCACAACAATACTAGACTAGGGACGTTTAAGAATACTATTATTCTAGGGTCATAATCATGTTTGATTATGTCACACAGAAATAAAACAACAAACACAATTACTAGATTAATGCCTCAACAAAATATCATAACTTAATGTACAAAATACAATCATCTCATGATTGGCTTTTGGGCACAACACTAACACAGGAAAACTTTTTCCTAAGTTTGTAAATTCTTTTGAATGATGGCTCTTAAGGTAGTGGCCAAAGTTTTATTTGTTACCTTGGTTTAGCCACTTGTTTATCGGTAAAAATAAGTAGAAAACATGAGTTTAGTACCTAACTTGCTCTGCAAGACTTTCCAAAAATGGCTAAGGAATTCTCCCATCTTAGTCACTTACAGTTTCTTTTAGGATTTCATGCAATCTCACAACCTCTTTGAAGAAAAGATTGGCAATATGTGCGACATCATCTATTTTATGACATGGAAGACAATGTGACATCTTTAAGAACCTATCCACAATGACAAAGATTGAATCTTTGTTATTCTTTGTCCGAGGCAGTTCTACAACAAAATCCATAGAAATATCAATCCATGGGTGAGTAGGAATAGGCAATGGAGTATAAAGACTATAAGGGTTTTGTTTTAACTTAGCCCTTTTACATTCAAGACAACTAGCACATAATCTTTCAACATCTTTTGCTGTCTTCGGCCAATAGAAGTTCTCTTTAAGCACAATTAAGGTCTTTGTAACACCAAAATGTCCCATTAAACCTCCTATATGAGCTTCCTAGACTAGCAAAGTTCTTAAAGAATGCTTAGTAATGCAGAACTTATCTTGCATGAAAAGAAAACCATCATTTCTATTGTACTTATTAAAACTCAAATGTAAGCACTTAGTATATATTTCACTAAAATCCGAATCACTTGCATATACGTCTTTCAAGTATTCAAAACCAAGAACCTTAGCATCTAAAGAAGTAAGAAAGGCATACTTCCTTGACAATGCATCGACTAAAATTGTTTCCTTACCTTGCTTGTATTAGATGTGGTATGGAAAAGCCTCTATGAATTCAACCCACTTGGCATTGCTTCTATTCAAATTTCCTTGGCCTTTTAGGTATGCCAAGGATTGGTGGTCTGTTTAGATAATGAACTCCTTTCCACAAGTAATGTTGTCATGTCTTAAAGACTTTTACTAATGTAGAGATCTCCTTGTCATGGATTGGATAGTTCAAGGCTGCTCCACTTAGCTTCTCATTAAAGTATGGTATTGGCCCTCCTTCTTGCATCAAAATAGCTCCAATACCATGCCCACATGCATCACATTCAACCTCAAAATTCTTAGAAAAATTAGGTAAAGCTAACACGGGTGCATTACTCAACTTATGCTTAAGCTATCTAAATGCATCTTCTTGTGCTTTTTCCCATTTAAAGCCTACACTTTTCTTTACTACTTCATTCAAAGGTACAACAATACTTGAGAGAAATCTTTTACAAAACTTCCTATAAAAATATCTAGGCCATGAAAAGATCTAACCTCAAAAACATTCTTAGGGGTTGACCATTCTTGAATAGCCATTACCTTTCTTGATCAACCTCCACAATGTTTTGAGCTTACAACAAATCTAAGAAAGATAACTCGGTTAGTACAAAAAGAACACTTCTTAATATTAGAATATAACTTTAATGTTTTTAAAGTCTCTAACACATGCCTTAGATGATCAACATGCTCATGCAAACTTATATTATGGACTAGAATGTCATCAAAATACACAACCACAAACTTTCCAGTGTACTCCCTTAAAACATGATTCATGAGTCTCATAAAAGTGTTAACCACATTAGATAAACCCAATGGTATGACTAAGATAAACCAAATGGTATGACTAACCACTCATATAACCTAAATTTATTCTTAAAGATAAACCAAATGGTATGACTAACCACTCATATAACCTAAATTTATTCTTAAAGGTAATCTTCCATCCATCACCTTTTTCATCCTAATTTGATGATAACCACTTTTAAGATCAACTTTAGATAATATAGAGGAACCATGCAACTCATCAAGCATATAATCTAATCTAAGATTGGGATATCTATACTTTATAGTGATCTTGTTGACTGGCCTATAATCCATCCACATTCTCCATGATCCATCTTCTTTGGGTACTAAGATGACAGGCATGACACAAGGACTCAAACCTTCCCTCACATAGCCCTTTGAGAGTAGGTTTTCCACTTGCCTTTGGATCTTCTTTGTCTCTTTGGGGTTACTTTTATAGGTTGGCTTGTTTGGAATGGGTGCTCTAGGAATCAAATCTATTTGATGTTCAATCCCTCTCAAGGGCAGCAATACTCTTGGCTCCTTAAGAAAGACATATTCAAAATCCTTCAACAAAGAAACAATAATGCTAGGAAGCTTGTTAGCCAAGTCACCAGATAAGAATAAAGTGTCCTTGTAAAGTAAAAGAAGAGTTAGCTTTTGTGCTTGAAGGGCTTTCCACACATCACTCATTTTGATTATCAAGCTTTTTTCTCTCAACTTTCTCATTTCTACTTTTACCTTGGGAACTCTCAACACTTTTCTTTTCTTCAATATCACTTACATTAAATCTCTCTTTTAATCTCTCAACTTGACCCTCTTCACTCAGGCCCTCATCTCTCTTTTTCTTCTCATTGATTTTTCTTTCGGCCCCCAAATGAATCTTCCTTTAATCCTCCATGACATGTTGTGGTGAAAGTGGTGCCAATGTGATGGTCTTATATTTGAATTGGAAGGATTACCTATTTTTAAAACCATCATGTATGACTATTATATCATACTGCCATGGACTTTCCAAGAGAATGTGGCTTGCTTTCATAGGAACAATATCATACAGCACCTCATCTTTATATCTACCAATCCTGAAAGCTATTACGACTTGCTTTGTCACCTTCACCTAATCTTCATTATTGAGCCATTGAAGCTTGCAGGGTCTAGGGTGTTTAGTGGTAGGCAGTTGTAACTTCTCAACCGAAGTAGTAGTACTACCAACACTAGTGCAACTTCCTCCATCTATAATTGTACTACACACTTTACCTCCAATGTAGTACCTAGTGTGAAAGATATTCTCCCTTTGGTCGTGCTCCTCCTTGATGTGAACATTCAAGGCTCTCCTTGCTAGTAATGTGACTTTTTCTTCCACAAAGTCTACCTCGTGCTTTTCCTGCATAGTTGGTTCTTCACGTTCCTCCTGTTTACTTTCATCTGTGACTATCTCTCTAACATCATTGAGCATCATAGTCTTTTGATTCATATAATCTTTTACAAGATGTTGCTTGCCTTGGCACTTAAAACAAACTTCGTCCCAATTTCTAAATCCAACTTTAGAATTAGAACAATTTTCTTAAGGCTTTAGGGTTGGCCTTTGAAGGGTGCCTTTGGTTTAGGCTTAAAGGTCCCCTTCCTTGGTTCATTCTTCTTCCCATCATTGCTTTATGTTGGCCTTGAATTGGGGTTTTGTTACCCACTCTAGGGTAATCCAGTTATGGCGCCAAAACTGTGCATTTAAACCTTCAGGATTGGTGTGTTCTGTGGGTCAGCAGAACAACACCCCTAATGTACATACTCAAGTGACCCTTTTGAGCACTATGCAAAGACATGCATATTGGTCTAACCATAACACACATATTTACATTTATGCACACTATGGCAGCTAAGAAGGAAAACAGTAGCACAAGTCTTAATTTTGGCTTCCACACATTAAGCATTCTGACTAGGTTCAAAAATTCCAGCCACTGCACCCAAAATTCCTCCAATAAACTGTATCATTAAAGCCATGTAACCCTGTTTTATATGCTCCATTATCACATAGAGACTTAGGGTAAACGAAGAAATATTTTTTTACAGCAATAGCCCATCTATGGACCAAGTTATGGATTTTTGAATTTGGTTACAAAATTATGACCAAATAAATAGTAACTTAGCCAACTTTATAACATCATATATTTGGCTACAGGGCTCTAAATCCAAAAATTCCAAAGCCCAGTTACGCTTCTAGATGTCCTCTAGGTGTGGACAAAATTCATACCAAGATTCATTCTACACAGGGAGATACAGTGTTTTGAGTGCAAAGTCAAAATTTTGGTCACTTTATAACCATTTTCCCCATACAAAATTTCATAAGTGTGCAAACACTTCATTCACAAAGGGAAAGCCTTCCAAGGCTACCCCATATATGTCCAATACACATGGGAAATACATTATCTTGAATCTAGCAACTTTATGTGGCCAAAACAGAATTTACAAGTAAGCTGCCTATCATTCACACTTAGGCAGCTTTGCACCACATCATATACAT
Source organism: Aquilaria sinensis (assembly GCA_005392925.1). Taxonomy (NCBI): domain Eukaryota; kingdom Viridiplantae; phylum Streptophyta; class Magnoliopsida; order Malvales; family Thymelaeaceae; genus Aquilaria; species Aquilaria sinensis. Next base: position 99,630 of record SMDT01003168.1, on the reverse strand, counting down.
AACCAAAACATTACTCAAATGTTCACATACTTGTCTCATTTTACATACACTACAAGTACATGCATACATGCACTAAAAAATGGTCTTAACTCAACTAAATATGCACCCTAAGCTATAGGTGTTACCACCTCACAAGAATGGGAGAATTACAAGTGTGTCATAATGGCTAAAAACCATTATATTGTGTAATTCTCACCATAGTGATTGAAGTGTGGGGGGTAAAAAGCATGATCAACACGTCCTTAAAAGTGTTCCAAGTTTGTAACTTGGCCCCCAAGAGAAGTGATATGATCAAGGAAAGCACACATAGAGAAGGCAAGTACCCATTGAAGGTTTCTAGTGGACCCATGACAAGGAAGAAAGCTAAGGAGCTCTCAAGTGCACTACAAGGCTTTGTTTCAAGTTTCTTCATGGAGAATGGACATGGAACTTCACAAGGAGCTGCTGGAATTCTCAAGACACCATATGGAGGTGATGGAAATGCTTGGTACTCAGTTCTGGAGTGCTTAGACAAGTCACAAAACAAGGACACCAAGGACACCACTCAAAGTGCACCATTTGAGCCACCTTAAGTGTTCTTGTTGCATTTTGTGTCCCCAAGCTGGATTTTTGAGCTCTAACTTTCCATACCTTCTTTCCCACATCTAAGAGGAAAATTCATGCAATTGGAACTCAAAGATTCAAGCTTGGAGCTGAAGATACAAGTGAAAACCCTAAAGTGCCCAAAAATGCACCCAAAAAGGCTATTTGGGGGTTTTCGGGTTTAATCTTGTATTTGCATTTTTTTTTCATTCAATTCCTATTTAAATACATTATTTAGGATCTTATTTAGGCTATGGAATTAACTCAGGTCACTTGGGACAAGTGGCATACGCTGCCTACACTAAACAAGGTTAGAAAGGTTTAGGAGTCCTAGTTTGACTAGGTTTTCTTGAGTCTTTTGTAACTAGGTTTCCTAGGTGACTTGGGCTGCGAATTTTGCCCAGATTTTTACCCTAGTTTAGGCCTATATAAAGGCACATATTCTGGATGTAAACACACAGATTATTGCCAAAATAATATTGCTCTTTGGAGAGGTTTTCTCTTTGGTTCCTTGTGGATTGCCTTGGTGCCCAAGTGTGCTTGTGTTCTTGGAGTTCTATACTTCTTGTTTCTAATCACATGTTGATTAGGGTTGGGGGTTTCAAACCTAGTCTTTTTGACGTCTTGTGGAGCTTGAATCACATCTTGGGCACGTTTTATGGTCATTATACCATAGGGGTTCGCATCAATAAGCCTTAAGGATTGCTTGTTTGTCAAGCAACCTATGGACTTTTTTGTAAGATTTTAAAAATTTGGGTACTCAATTGAAAAAATTTCACAAAAGAGATTTGGAGCATTATGAGAATGATATGAATGGAATGGAAGTGCTATTGGAGGACCAAATTGCTCATGGAAGACAACTAAAGACAAAGAAAACACAAAAAGGCATAAAGGACCTAAGTGTTCTAATGGAGGCCTTAGGATGTATATGTTTTTTACTTAAGTCAAATGGAGCAATTTGGAGTTTTCCCACCTAGGGAGAGGCAGGTATGGCTTGAAAATTGGTCAAAAATGTTGGGCACATGTGTACCAATAAGCTTAAGACAAAAAAACCATGCTTATGGGCAAATAAAATGACATAAAGCATGATTAAGGCTAATAAGTGCGTTTTGTGCCCTTGAGCTCATTTAAGGCCATTTAAGTGGCCAATTCACTTATCTTTCTCTCATTTTCGGCCTCCTCTAGCCCAAGAACACAGCCACACTTCCTCCATAGCCACCACACCTTTAAACTTGCAATTGATTGAAATTGAAGGCAAAAGGAAGCAATTGGAAGCAAACTAGAGCTATTGCTTGAGTACTTCAAGGATAAAGCTTCAAATTCAGCCTACCTACTTTGGTAAGGGTTTTCTTGCTCTAATGGGTTGTTTTTTGTATTTTCGAGCAACCATGGATCTAGGGCTAAGCTTGGAAGAGATCCAGGAGCTTGATGAACCGAGCTTAGCGAGGGGAGTGCACTTATTGAAGGTTTTATGACCTATTGTCAAGCGCACAGTGATGGCAGTAAAATGAGGGTTTCTAGAGCCCAAAGTTAGTACTAACTAGTGTTAAAATCCTCCTAAGACCAGGAATTAGCTTTAGGAGGGCTGCCATAGTGATTTGACTATGTTTATTATGTGTTTTATGGACTAACCTATAGTACATGTTGCTACCGCATTTCATGTGTTTGTTGGTTGTGAAGGGTTGCTGCAATTGGTTATTATATCTTGTATATATGCATTGTGGTTTTTTTGTTTTAGTGTCTTTAGATGCTGGTTTTAATGATGGTTACATTGCCTATTGAATCCAAGTGCTACCCTTACTAAGTTTCTCAATGAAACTTATGCCCCTTAATTCTGTCATTTTAGGTCCAGCTGAAAGATCACCCCCAAACTAACCTTTGTAGTTTCAGTTTTACCCTAAATTTTCAGGTACTTAAACTTTCATATGTCTAGTTGTGATCTGGAAATTTTAGTGATTTTAGGAGAACATTTGGTATTTTTAATGGTGGTGCTTATTGTGTTGTGCAGCAGCTGTCCAGCATCCTGTTTCTAGAGTCCATTGTGTCTTAGCACTCTTGTAACTTAGGGTGTGTATTTAGCTGAGTTAAGACCATTATGTAGTGCATGTGTGCATGTACATGTATTGTATGTAAAATGAGACGAGCATGTGAACATTTGAGTAATGTTTTGGCTATGTGATGTGGTGCAAAGCTGCCTAATTGTGAATGATGGGCTGCTTACTTGTAAATTCTATTTTAGCCACATATGGTTGTTAAATGCAAGGGAATGTATTTCCTATGTGTGATGGACTTATATGGGGTAGCCTTGGAGGGCTTTCCCCTTGTGAATGAAGTGTTTGCACACTTATGAAATTTTGTATGTGTAAAATGGTCATAAAGTGACCAGAATTTTGACTCTGCACTTAAAGTTTTATCTCCTTGTGTAGAAGGAATCTTGGTATAAAATTTTGACCACACCTAGAAAACATCTAGAGGTTGAACTGGGATTTGTAATTTCTTAATTTGGCGCTCTGTAGCCAAAGATACGACGTTACAAAGTTGGCTAAGTTACTGTTTATTTGGTCAGAATTTTGTAACCAACTTTAAAAATCCATAACTTGGTCCATAGGCGGGCTATTAATGTAAAAAAAAAATCCTTTGTTTGATCTAAATCTATACTTGATAATGGAGAAAAAAAACATAGGGGTACATGGCTAGAATGATACAGTTTATTAGTGGAAGTTACAGGTGCAGTAGTTGGTCACTAGAACTTAACAAGATTGCCTAATGTGTGGAAGCCAAGATTAAGACTTATGCTAGTATTTTCCTTCTTTGCTGCCATGGTGTGCATGAAATGTGAATATGTGTGTGATGGTTGGACCAATATGCATGTGTTTACATAGTGCCCAAGGGGGCCATTTGGGTATGCACACTAAGGATAATGTTTTGATGGCCTACACAACATTACCAATCCTGTGAGTCTAAATGTATAATTTTGGCACCATAATTAGATTGCCCCAAAGTGGATAACAATAGGAGTGCCTGAGATACAATGGACTCTAGAACAGGATGCTGGGCAGCTGTTGCATAACACAATAAGCACCCTCACTAAAAATACCAAATGTGCTCCTAAAATCACCAAAATTTCCAGATCACAACTAGATACATGGAAGTTAAAATACCTGAAATTTCAGATCAAAACTCAAATGAAAAAGGTTAGTTTGATTGTGATCTTTCTATTGGACCTGAAATGTCAGAATTGAGGGGAGTAAGCTTCATTGTGAAACTTAGTAAGGGATACACTTGGTTTTTTAAGGAAATGTGACCCTCATTAAAACCTGCATCCAAAGACACTAAAACACAAAACTACAATACATATATACAAGATATAGCAACCAAATGCAACAGCCATTCACAACCAACAAGCACAAGAAAAGCAAGAGCAACATAAACCATAGGTTAGTCCATAAAACATGCAATAAACTTAAGTAAATAACTATGGCAGCCCTCCTCAAGCTTAAGCTTGGTCTTAGGAGAGTTTTAACACTAGTTAGTCCTAACTTTGGGCTCTATAAACCGTTCAATTCACTGCCATCATTGTGCACTTCACACTAGCTCACAAAACCTTCAATAAGTGCACTCCACTCACTAAGCTTGGTTCATCAAGCTCATGGCTCTCTTCCAAGCTTAGCCCTAGCTCCATGGTTGCTTGAAAATGCAAAAAATAACCTATGAGAGCAAGAGAAACCTTACCAAAGTGGGTAGGCTGAAAAACAAGCTTGATTCTTGAAGTATCCAAGTAATAGCTCTAGTTTGCTTCCAATTGCTTCCTTTTGCCTTCTATTTTAATCAATTGCAAGTTTGAAGGTGTGGTGGCTATGGAGGAAGTGCGGCTGTGTTCTTGGGCTAGAGGAGGCTGAAAATGGGAGAAAGATAAGCGAGTTGGCCACTTAAATAGGCTTAAATGAACTTAAGGGCACAAAACACACTTAACAAGCTTAACCTTTCTTTATGTCATTTTCCTTCTCCCTAATTTTGGTTTCTTTGTCTTAACTCATTGGTTCACATGTGCCCAACATTTTTGACCCATTTACAAGCCATAGCCAGCCTTCCCTAGTTGGGATAACCTCACAACTTTACCCTTTGACTTAAGTCAAAAGCTTGAACACCTTAAGGTTTACACTAAGACATTTAGGTCCTTAATGCCTTTAGTGTTTCCTTTGTCCAAACTTGTCTTCCATGAGCAATTTGGTCCTCCAATAGCACTTTCATACCATTCACATCCTTCTCATAACTCTCCGAATCTCTTTTGTGAAAGTTTTGCAATAGAGTACCCAAATTTCCAAATTCTTACAAAAAAGTCCATAAGTTGCTTGACAAACAAGCAATCCTTAAGGCTTTCTTGGGGGCCAAGTTACCAACTTAGAACACTTTTAAGGAGGTGTTGATCATGCCTTTCCCCCCCATACTTCAATCACTATAATGAAAATTACAAAATATAATGGTTTTTAGCCATTTTGACACACTTGTAATTCTCCCATTTTTGTAAAGTGGTAATAGGTTTTGTGACAAACCTTGCTACCGCTTTCCTCTTGAGTTGCCTCTCCACCTGAATGGCTGCATGCAACATATCATTAAGCTCTACACTCTATTAAACTTGTAATGTCCGAGTTGAGGCCGTGCAAGAATCTGGTCATGGTTGCCTCTTGATCCTTCTCTAGGTTGGCTCTTAACATCGTTAGCTCTAACTCCTTGAAATAGTCCTCCACAGACTTGGCTCCTTAGGTGAGCCTTTGAAGCCTTTGGTGTAGCTCCCTTTGGTAATAGCTCGGGATAAACCTCTTCCTCATCATGGATTTTGATGCTTTAGCACATTTTCGATGTAAGACATGTTGAACCTCTTGTAGGACTTTGCCTAAGTGATATCTGCAGCACTTGAAGAATGTGGGTTAGGAGCTTCCCGGAGTGTTTTCCGGGGAAGGGATCTTTGACACCTAAGTCAGAATATAGTTGGAGAAGTGGCTAGAAGTAAAAAGCAAAAAGAGAGCATCTCGTGCATATTACCTAAGGGCCTCCTAGGTATTTATAGGAGGCCCTTGGGAGAAGGCCGTTTTCCCCAGTCAAATAGATCAGGACACGTGGTCAGTTAAATTTGCTCACATTTGGTTTGTACCCCAGGGTGAGATGTGGCCAGTTGTTCTTAAGTGGTTACACCTAGGTTGGAGGTTTAGGAGTGTGTGGAGGCATCCTATCAGTGGTCCTGCTAGCCATACATTTGTCTTCTTCTTTATAAGACTTCGAAAGTCTGTAAGCTTCTTTAGAGACCAAACTCATCTCCAAGGGTGTTGGAGGATTTTGAAAGGTGACATTTGTCTATAGTCTGAAGGTAGTGCTAACCCTTTTCCAAGGCTTTTCCCGAGGTCGATAATGTTCTCTACCAAGGTTGGTGCCAGGCTCTTTCCTAAGGTCAATCATGTTCTCTACCGAGGGCAATGGCAGGATTGCCAACTAGAAGGTAATGTGGGCAATAGCCCTTCGGTTATCAGATTTCAACTCTTGGAAAGTTTGCATGAGTTCTTCATGGGTCCTTTGTTTAGAGTTCACAACCTGAGTCGACCAATCAAGAGCATAATCAGTAAATTCTAAAGTGGCAATTTTTACCTTTTTGTCCTCAGGGTAAGCATAGCACTCAAAGATCATCTCCATTTTAGCCACCATTCAAAGAATGCCTTAGGGTCACTCCTGCCCTTGAATGGTGGGATTTGTAACTTGATTGCATTGAGGTTTGGGTCCTCCCTTGGCTGGCCTGTCATGGATCTTTTAAGTGGTGGTGGTGGTGGCGGCATAATCTCAAGGTCTTTCTCTTTATAGTTGGTGACTTCATGGCTTGTAGAGTGGTCTCTCCTCAATGGCACCTCAGGTAGGTAGCCTAGAATGCCTCTTTATGGTGCTTTGGAAGTACCTTGCTCCAACTTCTTCACCCTCTCCATCATGGCTTGGAGTTTGGAACTTAGATCAAGGATGGTTTGTATGGGAGAAGCCTTCATCTCTTCTTTGATGTTTTGGCTAACTTCCCTAGACATTGAATCTAAAATCAAAGATCTTCACAAGCACTCTTTTCTCTCAATTTGTTAGTGGAAAGTTGCTTCAAATAATCAAAGCTCCCAAGTTCTAAAACAACTCAGTCAAAGTATACAAGCATTTTAAATCCTTCAAAACCATTCAAAATCCTTCTTTAAAGAAAAAAAATGGATTAGAAAACACTCCAAATGGATAAGACAAGGCAAGAACATGATGCTCTTATAATGAAAGATTGAAAGAACAAGAAAGAGAAAACTAAGGTTTTCAAGATTAGGGGTTTAGCCAACTGAGGTTTTTATGGAAAATCTAAGCTTTTCTTTCTTTCAAACTCTTTTCTAGCCTTTGTTCATTTGATACTTTGGATTTTTCATGCTGGACTTGGCCTTTCAAAGCTTGAAATCACCTTTTGCTACAAAGAGAAAATGGTGGAATCAATACCTTACAACAATAGAGAGAATGTTACTTGTATTGTAAGAAAGAAACTTGATGAACACGGATATGAAACAAAATACTTTTGGTATTCTTTCTAGAAATTTTGGATGCAGGAACACAAAGACACCAAATGGAAACAAGACTTGGATGACTTTGAATGAAAAAGAACAAAGGAGGACTCGGTTGAAGGCGCTTGGAACACGTAAAAAAATTTGAAAAGAACAAGGAAAAAAATGAATTAGGATGATGAAATAAATCAAGAACATAATAAAATAAAGGTAAATAACAAAAAAGATAGGATAGATAGGTCCTGGTTGTGGAATTTTGTCTCTGATACCACTGTTGATGCGTTTGCGTGATGTGTAAGATAATTGTTCCAAAGCTAACCTGAAATAACTCCACCAAACTTGGTCCAAGAACAACAAATTGATTAAGGAGAAAAAAAAGTTAGAAATAGAAGTGAGGGTGAGAAGTAGAACTAAAGAATGGAAACTAGAAGATATTTGATTGGAAGAGAAGAATTTTTTGCACAAGTGCACCAAGAAGTTGAAAAAGGACAAGAAAGATAAGTATTGCTTAATGCAACATGAATGTTATTAATCTTCTTGTAAAAACACAGTACGTAACTTATTTAAAGCTTAAAAAGCTAGGGTTTTCATCCTTACATAGTTTAGAGGCAAGAAAAACCCTAAACCTAGCAAAAGAAGAAATCCTAGTCAAACTAGGTTTGGAAAACACGGTTTGCACACTCTTTCTCTCTAAATCAGTGTAGCATGTTTCCTATTTGCTCCAAACTTCCAACTAGCTAAGTAACATATGAAGAAAACTAACTAACTAAGAAAACTGAGCAACCATGCTTGAACATACAAAATAGCCTAGAAGAGTTCCTATGAGGCTCTTAGAAGTGTCTTTGAGCTCACTTGGGGTTTTAGCTGGGGCCTCATAGTTCTATCAAGGTTTCTTGAGTTCTTCCAACTTGAATCTTCATTTTATGGTATGACTTGAAGTTCTGAAGCTTTAGATCATGAAGCGCCCAAGTGGATTTTGAAATAGTACGAAATGGCTTCATGTCGGGCTCCAAGACTGTCAAGATGAGCTTTTATAGTGCTTCTCAAGTTTCATTGGCTTTTCTTATTGTAAGATGACATGGCCCCCCGTGGCCTCACCCAGGAAACCCATGGGAACATGTCCCACACTTTTCACAGTTGGCTAATTGATTATATGCACATTACTTAAAACATTCATGCTTCTTGTTGATTAGCCTACTATGCTACCATGCATGAGTAATGCTTTGACATAAGTAATAAAACAAGTAAATAAAACATAACACATCACCATGGAATTTTAATGAAACTAAACATCAAAATTGTCAAAGCATAGAAAATATTTATGAATTTAACTACACATAATCAATTGTATGTAACCATCTATACATAGAAGACTATGCTTAAACCTAAGAACGACCCTAGAGTTCACTAATCAACATGAATATTGGAGGCAACTAGTGTATGAAAATTATACAGTAAAATTACACTATTGAGATCCATAACTAAGCTCCCACCTTAGAGCAGCTCCCAGTGGCAAGCTCTAAAGCCCTCATTTGTGCTTCACTAGCCTTTGTCGGCCAATAAACAATTATAGTTAGCACAAGAACTTAGCCAACAAGTAAACCACAAAACTAGAATCACAAGGATTCAAGTAATTGTAATACCAGCTTATGAGCTTAGCCTAACAACCCTCAATGGTTGTTAGCCCCATAAGTACAAATTCTGCACAAAAGACAGTATGGGAGTGAGAATCTTCAATTCTCAATAAAGAATCCTTCAACCTATAAGAAAAATCCTTAGGACACACATATATACATTATATATGAAGTCTACAGTTTGCATTTGCAGTCTGAGGGTTAACATATGCATATATATTCAAGTACCTTGAGACCCCACCTCTTCCTAGTCCACGCACGAATGTTACTTTGTGCCTAGTGAATTTTGACCCCTAAGTCACACCTAGCAAGCCTTGGCTTGCTGACGTTTGAGTTAGTTAAGCTAACTAAATAACCCTCTCTAGTTGTTGTACAGGTGAACATGGTGGATGCATCTTTCTTGAGTTCCAAGGAACTCATTAGGCATCCTAAACCTCCATATAGTACCTTAAGTCCTTAGACTTACCTAGGTCACTTATGTACTAAGCTTCCACCTCAAAACCTTACCAAAACTGCACTAGTTTCTTTTTTGTGCCTCAAGTAATCTTGCCTAGGCTACAAGTGCACTAAATCTTCACTCAAGGTACATACCTATCCACCATTACTTGGTTCACCCTAGTGGAGTGGCAAATTTCATGGTTGGACTCATAATTTCTAGGTCCCAAGGAACCTTCTAGGTGCACCACATTTCCCACAGCAAGTCCTTAAACCTGAAGGCCCGGCTAGGCTCTAATGGTACTAAACCCTTCACCTAACTAATGGTGCTTTATTATGGCCAATTAACCTTATTTTCCCTTCACTTTGAAATGAAATGACAATGAAGCCCAGGTTGATTCAGGCATGGGGAAAGAATTAAACTCATCCCTACCTCTTAGCTTCGCGTGGAATCTTGAATCATCTTAATCGAACACCTGAGTAAAAGTTATGGTTGAAACATTCAAAGGGTGTTGAAGATTATGAGTACTAGCATTTTTCCTGTGGGGACACATTACTAACTATTACCCACTTCAGGGTAGTCCAATTATGGTGCCAAAATTGTGCATTTAGGCTCCCAGGATTGGTAATGTTTGTAGGACATCATAACACTACCCTTAGTGTGCATACCCAAGTGGCCTTCTTGGGCACTATGTAAACACATGCATATTGGTCCAAACATCACACACATATTCACATTTCATGCACACCATGACAGCAAAGAAGGAAAACACTAGTACAAGTCTTAGTTTTGGCTACCACACATTAGCCAATCTTGTTAAGTTCTAGTGACAAGCCACTGCACCTGTAACTTTCACTAATAAACTGTATCATTCTAGCCATATACACACTTATTTTCTTTGCTCCATTATCAATTAGAGACTTATAGAAAACCAAGGAATTTTGTTTTACATCATTAGCCTACCTATGGACCAAGTTATGAATTTTTGAAGTTGATTACAAAATTCTGACCAAATAAACAGTAATTTAGCCAATTTTGTAACGTAATATCTTTGGCTACAGGGCTCCAAATTCAAAAATTCCAAATCCCAGTTCAACCTCTAGATTTTCTCTAGTGTGGTCAAATTTCGTACCAATATTCCTTCTACACAGGGAGATATAGAACTTTAAGTTCAGAGTCAAAATTCTGGTCACTTTATGACCATTTTGCCCATACAAAATTTCTTAAGTGTGCAAACACTTCATTCACAAGGGGAAGGCCCTCCAAGGCTACCCCATGTATGTCCATTACACATGGGAAATAAATTCTCTTTCATTTAACAACCATATGTGGCTAAAACAGAATTTACAAGTAAGCAACCCATCATTCACACTTAGGCAGCTTTGCACCACATCACATACATAGCCAAAACATTACTCAAATGTTCACATACTTGTCTCATTTTACATACACTACATTTACATGCACACATGCACTACAAAATGGTCTTAACTCAGCTAAATACGCACCCTAGGTTACAGAAGTGCCTGAGACACAATGGACTCCAGAAACAGGATGCTGGACAGCTACTGCACAACACAATAAGTACCACCATTAAAAATACCAAATGTGCTCCTAAAATCACCAACTTTCCAGATCATAACTAGACATATGAAAGTTCATGTACCTGAAATTTCAGATCAAAACTCAAACCACAAATGTCAGTTTGAATGCGATCTTTCTACTGGACCTGAAATGGCAGAATTGGGGGGAGTAAGTTTCATTAAGAAACTTAGTAAGGGTAGCACTTGGATTCAATAGGCAATATAACCATCATTAGAACCTGCATCCAAAAACGCTAAAACAAAAAAAATACAATGCAAATATCCAATATAGAGCATCCAAATGCAGTAACCAAACACAAACAACAAACACATGAAATGCAGCAGCAACAATAACCATAGATTAGTCCACAAAACATGCAATAAAGATAACCAAATCACTATGGCAGCCCTACTCAAGCTAATGCTTGGTCTTAGGAGGATTTTAACACTAGTTAGTACTAACTTTGGGCTCTAGAAACCCTCATTTCGCTGCCATCATTGTGCACCTGACAATAGGTCACAAAACCTTCAATAAGTGCACTCCTCTCACTAAGCTTGGTTCATCAAGCTTATGGCTCTTTTCCAAGCTTAGCCCTAGCTCCATGGCTGCTTGAAAGTGCAGAAAACAACCCATGAGAGCAAGAGAACACCCTTACCAAAGTGCGTAGGCTGAAAATCAAGCTTGATCCTTGAAGCATCCAAGCAATAGCTCTAGTTTGCTTCTAATTGCTTCCTTTTGCCTTCAATTTCAATCAATTGCAAGTTTGATGGTGTGGTGGCTATGGAGGAAGTGTGGCTATGTTCTTGGGCTAGAGGAGGCCGAAAATGAGAGAGAGATAAGTGATTTGGCCACTTAAATGGCCTTAAATGAGCTTAAGGGCACAAAACACACTTAACAAGCTTAACATTGCTTTATGTCATTTCCTTCTCACTAATTATGGTCTCTTTGTCTTAAACTCATTGGTACACATGTGCCCATCATTTTTGACTATTTATCAAGTCTTGGCTAGCTTCCCCATGGTGGGATAACCCCACAATTCCACCCTTAGACTTAAGTCAAAAGCTTGAACACCTTAAGATTTACACTAAGATATTTAGGTCCTTAATGCCTTTAGTGTTTCCTTTGTCCAAACTTGTCTTCCATGAGCAATTTGGTCCTCTAATAACACTTTCATACCATTCATATTCTTCCCATAACTCTCCAAGTCTCTTTCTTGAGAGTTTTGCAATTGAGTACCCGAATTTCCAAAACCTTACAAAAAAGTCTGTTAGGTTGCTTGACAAACAAGCAATCCTTAAGGCTTTTCTTGGGAGCCAAGTTATCAACTTGGAACACTTTTAAGAATGTGTTGATCATGCCTTTTACCCCCTACACTTCAATCACTATGGTGAGAATTACACAATATAATGGTTTTTAGAAATTATGACACATTTGTAATTCTCCCATTTTTGTGTGGTGGCAACACCAACCCTTAGGGACGTGTTGCTCTAGTACAAAACTCCTTGGTTTTTGACGCAAGAGCTTGGTGGCACATCCCCAACACTTGGTGACACATCGTCAGCCCTTCGTTCCCATAAACTTCAAATTATGCCTCATAGGCACTTTGGGGGCTTCTAATGCCTCCTAGTGGCTCTAGGGAAACCTCTAATTGCCTCAAACCTGCATGTACACATGCACTAGGCCATAATTCACCATTCAAACCGATCCTTTGATGTCTATAAACACCATATAAACCATCAAAACCTCACTAGTCCACCATGAGTATCACCATCCACCAATTACTACCATTCACAACCTACATGGATTTTACCACAAGAAAGCTATGAATGACATCAAATAAGCTTGTGCCATAAATCCCGTACCTCAATTAACCTTAAACTAGCAACAATCAAGCACCACAAGCCAATAACATCACAATCCAAGGCTTTAATAAGGGTTTTCCTAGGTTCCAAAGCAATACAAGGCCCATGGCACTAAATTAGCACAAACCCAACAAAACCCAAGCTTAATTGAGCTAAAAAAACATTTAAACTTCAAGAAAATTGAGTTTCCTCATGAATTCAAGTAGGCCTAAGCTTGAAAATGACCTCAACAATCTTCAAATGCACAAAACAACTATGAAACTAGCATTCCTTCCCATGGGCACCAAGAAAGCCTTCATTTTTCACCTCAAAATCTTGATTTGGAGGAGAATTGGGAAACAATTTGAGAGGGTTTAGAAGGGCTATGGGTTTGCAAGAGAAAAGAGTGAATAGTGACAAAAACAAATCCTCCCACAAGTTTTAAATAGCCAAAATTCCTTCCCTTCCAAAATTTTATAAAATTTACAAATTTACCCCATCCCCAAATAGTAACATGGGTTAAACACTTAGGGCCAATTTAGTTACCATTAATTCCATTAATGGATCAACATTTTTTCACCGGTCAACAGAAGAGCAGTGGGTAGGAAACGAAAATGTGGTTAGTTTGCTCTTAAGATAGCAGACAATATTCTATTTGTTACCTCAGTTTGGCCATCGATTTGTCGGTGATAGGAAGTAGAAAACATGAGTCTAGTACCTAGCTTGCTCCATAATACTCTCCAAGTGCCTAACAAATTTTCCATCTTGGTCACTTGCAATTGTTCTTAGGATTCCATGCAATTTCATAACCTTTTTGAAGAAAAAATTGGCAATATGCACTGCATCATCTGTTTTGTGACACGGAACAAAATGTGTCATGTTTGAGAATCTATCCACAATCACAAAGATTGAATCATAGCCATTGTTTGTCCAAGGCAGTCCTAAAAAAATCCATAAAAACATCAATCCATGGGTGAGTAGGAAAAGACAATGAAGTATAAAGACCATAAAGGTTTAATTTTGACTTAGCCTTTTTACACTTAAGACAACTAGCACATAGTCTTTCAACATCTTTTGCCATCTTCAGCAAATAGAACATCTTTTTTAGCACACTTAAGGTCTTTGTAACACCAAAATGTCCCATTAAACCTCCTCCATGAGCTTCCTAGACTAGTAAAGTTCTCAAAGAATGTTTAAGAATGCACAACTTATCTTGTATGAAAAGAAAACCATTATCTCTATAGTACTTGGTTGTTCCAATCTAAAAGCAAAGTCTAATGCACTAAAAGTGTTTTAAACTACTTGTAAATACCCCTTTAACACTTTCTAAGATAGATTTAACCAAGCCCAAGAGAAATTATGTAAAGTCAAAATTAGGTCAAAATTGTTTCTTTTGCAGGAAGTATAGTTAACCAGTTTAGAGCAAAACTTGGGAACTGGCAAATTCTCTTTTTTTTTTTTTAAATTAAGTAAAGGCTCCCAACAAGTTCTAAATACATAAAAACACGTGTTAACCCAAGACTTAACTAAAGCATCAGGCTTAACCTTAAAAGTCAACCTTAAGTCAAAGTTTAGGAATTTCAAGAAAACAGAAGCTTGATTTATAAGTCCAACATAGACTTCTTTGAAACTAATGCAAAAAATACAAATACATAATATTCAAATGCATGATGACAGTACAAGTTTACAAAATACACAAGCACATTGATCTTGCCATATCCTAAACCACAATAAGGGCATAAACACCAAGAACCCATATTGTTAGAACTACTCTTCTAGACATGCATAGGAGCCAAAACTTGCCTTACTAATCTAAGTGCTCAAGCCTTCACTTGGTCTACACAAAGCACTATCCACCAAAGTAGCTTCACATTCAAGGCCATATAAGCACAATTAAAAAACTAAGCCATGAGTGATCACAAATCTTTAGAAGCTAACATTAATAAGCATAGTTTAAACTAGTTAATGGTACCTACAAAATCAAGGCTAAACCTTTATAACCTACCCTGATTCTCACTACTTAGGACCTGTGATAATTAACAAGTAAGAGGTGAGTTCATTTGAACCCATAATGGCATACATAATGTTAACTATGAAAATATGCAACATAATAACACAACTAATCATATTGGATTGTACAACCACTGTACCCAAACATAAACACAAAGCAAACTAGAAGGTTCAAGGTAAAATGAGCATTCTATAGGGTCTAGAAGTCCCTAACCTTCATATCTAAAAGTCTACTATAGGGGCTCAACCTGCCTAGATAACCAATCAACCACGCAACGTTTGAACTAACCCCACCCGAGAACAAGTCATCTTCACACTTGAACCCTTCGGTCTTGATGATTTCTTGTCCATGTATTTGATGATTTCTCATCAAATACACCAAGATTATCATAGATTAACCTACAAATTCATGTATCCTTACCTCAATCCTCTAGAATTGCAAGTTCAGGGCTTGAGAAGCTCACACTTTGCTTGGTCGAGAAGATAGCCACAATGTGTGCAACTATTCGAGCTCTAAATAGGATTTTTAGGTGTTTTTCTCTCTAAAATCTCTCTCTATTATCTTTGGTTCAAAAACAAAGCTCCAAGACAATCTATCGAGCCAGAAGAGATTTAGGTAATGAGTTGGAGGTTAAGGATGATAATGGCGTCCTAATTGCCCTTTTGTCCTCCAATTATTTTAATTTTGTCACTTGGCCCCCCAAGCTTTATCCGTGTGACATTTAAGTCCCACATATATATAATGATGGAATTCTCAACTAATTTGCAATTGAGTCCAAGACTTTTTCAAATCTGTTGTTCCCTTCTCAACACTAACCCTAAAATTTTTAATTGAGTACAATGAAGTCACTAACTTTTCAATTTAGTCTTCCCAGCCCCAAACTAACCACTTTTCAGCCTAAGCCCTTACTTGCAACATCAATAACAACCTTTGTTTTATATACATTAATAAACTTAATTTAACACAATAGCTTAACCACAAGTGATTCATTTACTTGCTAATTACCTGAACTAATAAGAAGAGGGTGACATTTGGATTGGCAAAACTCTTGATTTTATATATTACAAGATTTTAATAATCACATTACACAAACTATATTACCACTTCTAATATTTTTTTCAACTTTTAAATTATCCGTCGTATTTGATCATCTATCATATATTTTAAATTTAACAAAAAATCAATATGCATTTTTAATTGTAATCAGAACTTATTGGTTTTGTTTTTCATTTTCATCTCTAACTCTTCCATATATTATGCACTACGAAATGATAGTTCATTTCCTTTTGACACATTAACCTGTTCATTAGATGAATTATGAAACTAGTTGGACTAAATTTGGTGGTTGCGAGTGGCAGCAGAGCATGAATTTGAATAAAAGTAAAGAAGCGCAAAGTTATCTATCATAAGGAAAAATTGGGCCTTCTAAAACTGCATGCCAACCCCTCTTAGCAAACAAAACGGGGTAGAGAGAGTATGGCCTAGTATGTCATACATGCACAAGGGAAAAAGTCTCTTTCACATACCAGAATTCGAACCCTAATCAATCAGATGGTGCAGTGGTTCTTATACAAATTGATCTCATGTCCAATCAGCTAACAGAGTAGCTATGTTTCGAAGAGGTTTCCACATCAGGTAATATTTCGAGAGATTACTCTTTTATCCACTAAGATGCTTCAAGTGGGCCCGAAAAATTTTGAGCCGGCTTATACGGAGTTTACGGACTAATCGACCCAAGATGGGCGGGGTGTTGAGTCCGAAGCATGGAAACAGCTACTAAGTTGCTGCAGCAAGCGAAGCTTTCTTGGGATGAATGGTGAAAGTACTGCTGCAACAATTGGTGTTTCCCGGTCTCCGGAGTTGGGTTATCGCGTCGACAGGATTCCGATAGATCTCCAGCTCCGTCATCAAGGCAAGATAAACTTCTATGTTTCAGTTTCAATTTCAGTTGCGGGTAATAGCTAATAGTTCCACTAATGTCTATGCCGGCGACGGCAATGGCCGCGTCACATGTCGGCAAAAGCGCCGGAATACAGCTTTGGGCCGTACAAGATTGATCCCAAAGAAGTGTTCTACTCCACTCATCTTTCCTACGCCATGGTCAACCTTCGCCCAGTTGTTCCTGGTACATTCTGATCCTGTGAAATTACCTCTTTAGGTAGCACTAGGGCTTATTTACGGGTTTTCTTTTGTCTAATTCTCTTGTCCTTCTTTTGCAGGTCATATCCTTTTGCGGTTACTTTTCAGGAATGCTTCTTTCAGGTGTCTTTTTTTTTGTTTAATGCTGGAATATGTTTGGTAACTTAATCTTGTATTTTAAAGTTGTCTGTGAACATGTTACAGTAGTTCTTACTTGGTTGATGCATCCTACTTCCGTGGATGATTTGCATGATTGTATGTGGATTAGTGATTTGTCTTCTAGAAGGTGAAATTAGGTTTTGGGTCATTTATTTTCTGGTTTTTTTGTTTGGGAAATGGAATTTCCTGGATCCCAGTTTCAAATTATGGTTCACTTAACATTAACTAACATGTTCTTGTCTGCCCGCGTCGTGAAGTTAAGCGATTCGTTGATCTCACTGTTGATGAGACAAGTGATTTGTAGTTAACTGCCCAGAAGGTCGGTAGTCGGCTTGAGTGCTACCATAATGCGTCATCTCTCACATTTGGTATCCAAGTAAGAGATTTGTTACTATCCGTTATATTTTCACTCAAGTAACTGCTCATCTCCTGATTGTGAAAATTGGCCTTGCTGGTTGATCATTTTGTTACCAGTTGAATGCAAACTCTTGGTTGGTCTCTTCAAATTTGTGGAAATCCTCCTGATTCCTTTTTTTTTTTTTTTTAACCCTTGTCAAATACTTGGCACACAAACGTACACAAACACACTCACACAGGACATCAGTAACTTGGTTGTTATTTGCTTGCTGCTTCTCTTTGTTTTCCTTTTGTTTGCAGTCAAAATTGTCTGTTTGTCGCTCATGTTCTATATCTGATCAGTAGTGTACTGTCATTGGTATTTCAATGCCTTTTTTCTACTCTACTTTCTGTTTAGCAATTACGATCAGTAAACACACATTGTCTATAGTGTTCTCGAGTCATGTTGTCGAAATTTTGCCTTTTGGTGCGTCTGTAAGCATATTCTGTGGAGCAGAGAATTTCACTGTCCATTATTTTTGCTGATTTGTTGCAGTGGCAATCAATCATAACTTATCATTAGATATGATCTTTAAGGGAGTGTATTGTATAAAGATCTTATGCTGCTTCATGCTTCACTTTACGTGGTAATAAAAATACAAATGATGGTTGAAAATAAGGGATGTTATGCATTTGGCATCACCAATAAGTTAGAACTGATTGCATGTGTGTTTGGGGCTTTTGCGCCCCTTTCTTGCACTTAGGATGGGCCTCAAGGAGAGCAGACTGTACCCCATGTTCATATCCACATTCTACCAAGGAGAAGTGGTGACTTTGAGAAGAATGATGAGATCCATGATGAGGTAAGATAGCCGATTAGTCATGTCTGCACACACTTCTGTTGGTTAAGTTTTATTAGGCATTTTATAGTTTTCCCTGAAATTGTGTTGCAGATAGATGTGAGGGAAAAGGAATTAAAGCAAAGTCTTGATCTAGATAAGGAGAGGACAGACAGAAGCCTTGAGGAGATGGCTAGAGAGGTGGATGAATACAAACGCCTTTTCTGATCTGTTGCCCTGCTGCTTAAGCATTATTTGTTAAATGGTTGGCATTTTCTTGATGTTTGTATGATCATCACGGCCTCATCGTGGAGTAGTTTGTCGATGGAGCCGTGTCTAATTTGTTCCTCCGGCTTAACATTAGTAGCATATTTGTCACTTGTGCCATTTTTCTGTAATTTGCTGAAAGTATTTTCACCTTCATGTACTTTGTTTCTTTATTTTTTTTTTCTTGGAAGTTTGGAATCTTGCTAATTTTGGGAGCTTTCCAAAATACGGGTGGCATCCGTGTACCCTCGCTCCCTACAGTCCGACTAAAAGATTGGATTTTGGGCAAAATACTCATCCACTCCCATAATTTCCTCTATTGGCTCACTAGGGATTAAGGTTTACTTTTTTATCATCAAGAGCCTTACACAGTAAAGATCAAATAAGAATTGCCAGTTGAAGTCTTCAACCGATCACTCCTTGGTAAAAGGATAATGATTTCGTAGGGTTTCTGAGACAATTTGTTCTTGAAACTAGATGGAAGTTGAGATCCCTTCCCAGTTTGATTCTTCTGCCATTGTCAAAGCTTGAAAGTCTCTTCCCTATAGCCCACTAGTTGAGGTTAAGTATAAATACCGGCTTATGCCAAACAAATCTTCTTCCTCATGGACCCTAGCAATGATTTGCTTTTCTGATAATCCATTGGCGGCACCACCCCTTAGATTCTGGCATCAGACCTCTAGTCCCTAAGTGTCCGCTGACGATTTGTCGATCATAGCCTACTCCTTTGGCAACCATAGAGGAATTGAAAGATCCATGAGCAAGGATGAGAAAGATAATAGAAACGGCAGTTGAGTTTGTAGAGAAATGGTTGTGAAGGTCAAAATGGTAGTCGAGCTTGGCTAGAAATCATAGTCTACAGGACGATTCCTTCTTGATAGCGGTTTTGAGTTCTAACGCTGCTTTTCAGCCACACCTTTGGTTTTGGCCCAATGCCTATCTAAGATGATTCTAGTCAGTTATCTTGAAAAGGTTTAAATGATTTGCTATATATGAACATACTAATTGAATGTTCTAGCTTAGTGAATTTTGGGTCATCATGTGTTAGTTGCTTGGTTATTGTGAATTGGGTGTCTGTAGTTTGGTCTAAATTTATTTTCTGTACTTGTAGGCAAAGAATTCTGGTGAAATGATTAGAAATTCTATTATGTAAAAGTTTGGTAGAAGATTATGCTATTATTGCACAGTCATACCATTTGATATAAGTTGTGATGTTTTTGTTGGTGTACAACTATTATATTGTTATGGGTAAGTTCTGATTTTGTTGGATATCTAATATTTTCAATATCTTTTTCCAGTAGGATTCCCCTCCCATCTGTGGTTTTGTAAACAGTAAGGTAGAGTGGGATGTTGCTAAACATGAACCTATAGGTTTGACAAGAATATGAAGATATACCACATGGTTTTCATGTTCAAATAGCTTGAATGAGATGGCCTTCATTTGATTTGTAGGAAAATCGTGTAGCTCTTGGTTTAAGCAGAGAAGAACAGTTGGTACTACATGGGTAAATGATAGTAGTTGTTGGCTTGAATTGAATATCAAGGTGTTGAGCTCATTGTGAATCATGACTAACAAGGACGTCATCCAAGATGTAAGGCATGTTTTTGTTTATCCTAAGCTAGATTTGTTGGTTTTCCCATTTATTTTTTGTTTCTAAAATTTCAGTTGAGAACTGGATAGTTAACTAAAACTCTTAGATTGTGCAATTTATTTGCATTATGGTCAATTTACTTGCATCGGTTGACAAAGCTCGAACCACTATAGTAATAACTCACCACCTACCTAAGTGTCTTGGTTTTATAGGGTACGGTGCAAAAGGAAGGGGGCTCTGATAGTACCAAGATAGATCTTGAAGTTGAAGTTGGGAATGTGAAAGCAAAGCTAAAGAATGCATATAATAACCATATGTAATTTTTCCTAAATCTCTTTTCGACTGCTCTCATTGCCAACTTACAATATTTAGCTAATCTTGTTTAAGTAATGTAGAAATGGTGAAAAACAATGCTTTAAGGAAAAGAACAACTATCCCATAATGTGATCTGTATGTGATATTATATATTGCTAAATTTGGTTGGTTTAGGTCCTTTGTTTAGTTCATTCATCAGTTGTGCTTGTTTATTATCATCAGAGTGGGCTGAAATGAGCAAGTGGTGGAAGATGGTGTACTTTGCACAAAAGGCATGCCTTGTAGATAAGGCTTCAAACAAGGATAAGGCTAATGGCCTATTGGACAGTTAGTGGGACATTGTGTGTAGGCCTGGGAACTTTGCCAGGCATGTCCAAGCTTTGAGTTTAGAGCAAAGGAAGTTGGCACAGGAAATTGGCATCGGGTCCCTGTTATAGAATACCATAATGCAGCTATGGGTTGATTTAATTCCTTAGCTTGTATGGTCATTCAATCCTCATATTCACAGCCTTATTATCTATAGGAGAAGGTACCCTTTTGGTCCTATGGATGTAACTTCTGTCATGGGATTAGTGGAAGGAGCGACCAGTCTTAATCGAAATAAGAAGTCTACATTTGTTAGCCGATATTGCAAGCAAGCAAGTGGCCACTTGGTTGTAGACTTAACTGCCATAGTTGAGAAGTTGGTAGGCTATGAAGATGAAAGTCTAACAGGTGCTATGTTCTATTCATCCTTGCAACCGTCCTATGCCCATCGGCACAGTAACACCTGGGTCCACATTAGGTTTCCACTGTTTATAATGTGGATATGTTGAATGATTGTCAATGGGCAAGCCTTACACTTGAGCATCTAGTTTTGGCAATCAAAAAGGTTTCTGGTGAACATGTCCACAAACTTGTGGGACAAGCCCTATTTTTGCAAGTAAGAACAACCTATTTGTGTTTAACATGCCTAACATAAAATGCCAAATGTTTTCCCTACATTTTTCATGCCATGTAGATTAAAATCTTCATTGCTATCTTTCAGGTGTACTACCTACAATATATTTTATTGGGGGTGTACCCAACTAGCCTACTTTCCCTTCCTATTTTATATTTTACTAACAATGTGACTAAGAAGTTGCCGCAGAAACATCAATTCCATGAATTTGATCAAGTGTGCTACTCTTGTTAACTTGTTAAGCTGTAAGATGTTGAGATGGGGTAATTTTTATCTTGGGCTGGCCCTTGTACCAATTTGTTTCCACTTACAGCAGCATTTGAACCATGACACAAAACATGAGAAAGTCATCAGGGAAACCCTACGAGATCCTTATATGATTCACCCTCCATAGTTCCTAGGAATGCCAAACATGAAATGGTTGATGATGAATCTTATGGCATTGGTATGGATGAGAATAGGAAGCCAAGGTTGGGGTATCTACAGGTAGGTATGAGGAGGTATATGGGCTTCTACATTTGTTGGGCATGGTGGTCAGTAAATTGGTTTCGGATGTTTGGGAAATGAAAGATGAACAACAATAGCAATGAGGGTTGTATTATAAACTGAAAAAAGAGCAACAATGGCAGTGAACAATACTGAATGAAATAAATTCTTAAGTTGGGATGCTAGTTCAAACATGTCAAGGATTCAGTAGGCGCTAAGAATGCTTAACCAGAGGAAACACATGGTTTGAACGGCCTGATGCATGCCCTACCACATTTCCCCTATGTAGGGTTTAAGGACCGATGTAATGAAGCACAACTAGATGGCATGGTTACTGCTGGGAACCTTAATGTCCATGATAATGATAAAGTTGGTCTATTTGGAGGTGATGATTA
This sequence comes from Aquilaria sinensis, assembly GCA_005392925.1. NCBI lineage: Eukaryota > Viridiplantae > Streptophyta > Magnoliopsida > Malvales > Thymelaeaceae > Aquilaria > Aquilaria sinensis. Next base: position 77,514 of record SMDT01003168.1, on the reverse strand, counting down.
TGAAATTGACAGCCTCGATAAGAGTGTGAATATCAACACTGTCACCCTTACTGGCTACCTCACTCTCATTGAATCGGTCCTTGTATCTTCTAGTGACACACGCATCGATGGTAAGCCATAAGAGGATGTAGATATTTTCAATTTGGACAAAACAAAAATAGGTTCTGTTGACATGTTTTTTTATTGTATGGATATGTGTGATGATGGAGACCAGGTATGTTAGTTGAGCAACTTGGTTAATAAATCCATCCCAACATTTCCCCTATCATGTGTCCAAAGGGATAATGATAACTATTTACTATATTTTAAGTAAAACCCAACGGGAGGAGGAAGACTGAATTAAAGCTACTCAATAGCCCCATTCAAATCCCTAGGTAGTCAAGGGCATAAACATCACCGTTCACCATTCTTGATGTTAATAAGAGCCCAAAAGACCTTCATTTTGGTGTGGGTCCTTTTGGTGTGCGCCTCCTTGTCTCACCTGAAGAGCATCATGTCATTAATTATATGTTTTATGGGCCATGCGAGGGTAGTTTAGTCATTTCTGGAAAATGTCAATGATTGTATGTAGAAAGCAGACAATTAAAAATAACCATTTGTGAGTTTGGCACTCTGATGTATACGTCATATTGTAACTTTTGATGGCAACAATGTTATGGTTCAACCCAAAGGGTTGTATAAGTTCACCGTTCTGATATAAAGCTACTATTGCCCACTTTGTGGATTTGTAGTGCCCTTATTAAGACATGGGCTTTAGTCCTTACAAACAGGACCTGGGCATGAGGATTGGCTATCAAGAATCAGCCATTTATTTTTCTTTTTTCTTGGGTTGGATGACCAACAACCTGGTACAACTTTGTTATGTACCAGTTTATGGTAGCAAGGTCAGTGCAATATATTCAAGACTTAGTTTCTAATCAAAGGTTCCATAAGCTATTCAAGGATGATATCAAGAGGTGTGATAACATAATGAAGTAACTTTTTGGCTATTTTTGTCTTAATTGCATTGACGTGAGCGTCATGTGTTGGTCTTTGTTATTTGATGCCATTGTTCATTTATATTTTTCTTCATATGCATGAATCTGGCCATTTTTTCCTATCTATTGTTGATTTGACATTGAGGACCATATCTGGAAAAGGTCCACCAATTGATTGCTATTTTGCAACCATAAATACCCAGATAATTGGTTGGTTGTCTTTTGTTATTGTTATTTTCTAATTGTTATGTTCCCTTACTATTATGTACCATTTGTCTGAAAATATCAGTATGTTGCATTGGGCCGAGTGATGAATCCTCAAAACATCAAGTTTAACAAGTTTGACAAGGTCAAGCAAAAAGATATCCAATGCAGCCTAATAGTTCCAATTGCGGTCTATTCATTTTCTATTTCATGGAACATCCAACAGGGATTACAATGTGTGTTAATGAGGTATTTTGACACTGGATATTAAAGAGGTATGTTGACATTGGTTATTACATTCACCTAGGTTGCAACATGTAAAATATTTTTAGATGGCCTATATACATTTGTTGTTTCATTCCACAGTGGGGTACACATGAAAGAATGTGCTGATTCCTCCTAGATCTTATTCTATGTGATAAGAACCAGTTAATGGACCATATTCAAGAGATGGCGAAAAACTAGTTTGAGGAGTAGTAAAAAGATTATGGTGGGGTTGGTGTTTGCAAAGAGCAAATTCTATCACTTGATAAGGTTGCAAGAACTACTACAGACAAAGGGAAGAATGGTAAGTCAAGTAAGCGGGCAGCCAAGAACTGATTGTTTGCTCTGTTTCATCTATATCGATTGTTTGGTGGCTGGCCTTTTTTTTTTTTGTGAAGTTTAGCCCATGCTTCATTATTTTGTTTAGTGGTTAGAGATGGATAAGAACCATTGGTGCTTCTTTGATGTCCATTTGTAGACATCAATTGTTGTGGTCTGAATGGTTGTGCTGACTTTTTTTGAACTAGCAGGATGTGCTGATTTTTTTGCAAAACCAGCTGCTTTTATATAAGATGTAAATATGACCAGTTGTATGACTTATTCTGTTATTTTGATCTAGTATTTGTGCTGAAGATCATTCACATGCAAATAGCTTACAAGTTCATACCTTAGATCCTTTCTTTATATTAACATCAAAGGGGTCGTATTTTATGCGAAAGTAAAACCCCATTTCCACATTTTGACATAATGGAAATGCATTTTTATATTACTAGTACTTTAATTAAAAATACCAACATTTCTAATACTTTGCAATTGCCCGGTTCAACAAGCACAACTGTAATAAACAAAAAATGGGCCTCCAACTGTCAGCTTCATCTAGACAACAACCAAAAGCCTAGCACTGCTAGCTTCATCTACTTATAGCCTCCTGGAATCAATGACCAGCACTTGGGTTGTACCAAGAACAAGGTTATGTGAGTATGAAATGTATGAAACAGTTAAGCACAATGTAAATAATCCAACATATTTATGTGAAATATATTAACCTAAAGGAGAGGGCTGACCCGTCTAATCCAACATCTGAAAATGCAACATGGATTAGAAAGAGCCATGGTATGAATTAAAAGGCCATGATGATGAGGTCAATGACTAAGTTTGGTTACGGTATGAAAATGTGGATTTGAAAGAACCACTATAAGAAATAAAAGGCCAAGAAGATGGTGCTAGCTATGTAAATGAGGTAGACTGTGGCCACATCCTAGGTTCAATATGTACCCCAATTGTTGAACTATTCACCATGGTTGGAATGGTTTGTTTAGCCATTTATGGTTTAGCTTTAGGAATTTCCACACTGGGTAGTTTCTCGCATAGGTCCCAAGTTTGCTTCTTAGATGGTTTCCATTTTAGGGAGTGCTCTTTTTAAAGGCATCACTTACCTTATTCACCTTCACCCTAAGTGGGTCCCTAATAATACTCTCATGCTTTTGACAGAACTTTGATCAGTCAAATGTGTTTGGCATTGTTCAAACAACTCGCCAGCTTTAATCGTCAACTTACTAATTTGTGCTTTCATTTCCAAATATTTGTTAGTTCCTACCCGGGAAGCAAAGTATGCAAATTTGTTACAAATGCTAGACAATTGTGCTTGATTCACAACTATCTATGCTTCTTAATCATCGAGACAAACACGAGAAATATAAGCATGATCCTTTTTCACATTTTTTTCCATCTCTTTAAGATCATACTAGTTGGGATATTGATAGTATCCTCATGCTTTAGAACAAAAAATATGTGGCTACAAGGAATGCCTAGAACATAACAATAGGGCATGGTAAGTGATTGTCCATAGTTGAATATATACACAATGCTAAGGGCTGTTGAATATAGCCTTGGCCTCCTTATCTTGTGCAAATCTTAATATTATCAACATATAACTACTTTTATTGGAAAAGGTTAGGGTTTTAAACCTATAAAAGTGAGGAGTTTGCATTTGTAGTCGTAAGTTTCACTCACTTGCTAAAATTTGACGATACTCAATGTTTGAGGACTTGCATATTTATGGACCAAGTAAGTTGTAGCAACAACATGATCATCTGTAGCAAGGACAACATAATAGTTAGGCTCCTCAATAATTTGCTAGTGGACATGAACCAACATCCTTGGTATGTACATCTTTCTAGCATGTTTCTCTAGATGCTTTAAATGGGTGACCGCTTGAGGAATAATATGTTGACCATAGAAGTGCTGTTGAACTTCTGCCTCATGCAACTGGTCAAGTGCTACATCAAGATATTGAACAAAGTTGTACAACTTCAACTTTGAACTTAAGAATCTTTTCTAGAATGAGTGCATGCCCTCTGGCCTCTGTGTGCTTGTCATCCCAGCAAAGAATGTATTTTTCAGATGGGCTATGGCCTAATGTTCCCCCTTATCCCTTACCTCCTGAACCCATTAATTTTGGTCAACACCATGCTCAATTATTGCTTCTTACCACAATGGAACAAGTTCATCTAGGTCGTCAACTGCCAACAAGATGTGAGCAAGGGCCCTTGCAAAGGAAGTTGCTTCTTTAGCATTCATCTTACAATTCAACATCAAATGCCAAAAGCAAGTGTAGTGCCAAGCAGCAGCAAGTTCTGACTAAATCAAAAGTTTGAATCTTGAGGCCCTGTTTGTTATTACTACAAAAAGCACCTTCCCCCATACAATCAGTGAATTAGCTCAGTAATCACTTAAAACAATCCTCTGACTCATTAGTTAAAAGAGCATAAACTAAATATGTTAGTCATGAAGTGGTGGTTGATGCCCAGAATGACAGCATATAATAGCTTATAGCCATTGTCATTGTAAGCTGCATCGAAGCATATAACATCTCCAAAAGTAGCATAATCCCACCTTATACCCCTACCAACCAAAACAAATATCTTAATGTATTAGCCTTATCAACTGAGTACCGATAGTAGAAGTTGGGATCACACCGTGCTCTAGAATTTAGATGTGCAATAGATTTATCAAAATATATGCCAAGCTCCCCAACCCTATTGTCGAAATCAACGCAATTATACAGATCCTTTCTTGTGAAGCCAACATTTTGATAACTAGCATGGGTTACAACCATATAGTCCATGACCTAGGCTGTACCTACTTTAACCTTCTGTATACCTGTCTAAACAAGTTTAACTACATAGCTAACTTTTCTCCTTAACCATAAGAAATGTGCATCCATCTTTGAGGCTAGAACATAGTTTTGCTTGACCTCGAGCTCATGAAAGTGGTACTTCTGTGAATCGACACTATAGTGGAAACAAAATACAGAAGTGCAACCACACCATGAAAGATGCTAAGGCTCTCTAACTAACTGCTTATGTGACAACTCTCGTAGTCAATGCCTTATTTTGACTCAATAAATATGTTTACTTAAAGTATTTTTATTTAAATGCCTTAAATTTTTTTCCTATTCAGCAAGAAAACAAGCAAAGTAAAGTTGTATAGAGTTCCTAATTGTAAAATGGCACCAAAGGGTAAAAAGGGTAAAATCATAATTTTGACACAAATGAGTGGCATGGTCATAATTTCACTGAAATTAAGGTCATGTAAGTATTTTTGACCAAATAAGTTAAGGCCATAAGTTACTCTAACCATTGAAACCAAAAATGAAAGTTAGGGGACTAAAATGCACTAACTAAGGAATTAGGGGGCCTTTGTGCCATTTGTGGCATAAAAATAAAAAGGCTAGGGGCATGGAAGCAATTTTTTCCCCCTTGAGACCTAAGGCATCTAATTGGTGAAGGAAGAAAGAAAAAAAAGTTTAATTTATTTGGCAACTAAGTCAAAGGTTTTAGTGGGAATGGGTGATGATCTTTTAGAACAAACAAAGTAACTACTCACCATTTCCTTCCAAACCCATTTTTGTTCTTCCTTTTCATCCATAGCTCATCTTCACCATTTCTTCAAAATCCAACAAAACTCAAGCAAAATTGAAGGTCTCAAAGCATATATATCAAGGCCCTAGCTTATTTTTGGTGGTTTAGGTGCATTTGTCTTGTCTCTTGTAAGTTTTGGCTTCAAACCCTAAGGTGAGTTTTTCCATGCGATTAACTTGGCTTTAAGCTTGAAATATAGTTAGTGATGGTCTTAATTTAGTACTTGTGGTGTCCATTTTTCTGGGATTTAGGCTTGGAACTCAAGGGAAACAAATTGAGCTCAAGTAGGCTTTATGTGGCTTGTTTGCTTTAATCTTGCTTTGGTTTTAATTTGAGGTAAAAGGTTAAGTTAAATTAAGTTAAATTGATGCATTTTTTATATAATTTAAATATTAAAAGTGAGATTTGAGCTAAGTTGTAGAGGGATTGCAAGAAAATGAGATTAGAAGGCAAAATGGGGCATAAAAAGTCTTTGGCAAATAAAGCATCAAGTATGATGCTTTCACACCTATGTGAAAACATCATTTCCAGCAACTAGGGAAAAAGTGAAACATGATAGCATCAGTAAAGAGGTGCGACAGCATCATTTCTAGTAACTGGGGAAAAAGCGAAATGCGATAGGATCAACTATGGGTTGCAACCGCATTAACCAAAAATCTCCCCAAGTTACTTTGTTGGCCTCCTAAAAACATGTTTAGGTGTTTCTTATGCAATCCCAAGGTCATATCATGCTCAAATTAAGTTCCCAATTCACTTCTAAAATACTTTAAAGCATCAAATAAGTAGGGTAAGTAAGTGTGTGGTTTAAGAGGGCTAAGTTTGGTGGATAATTAAAGGTTCTTTGAGGACGAATTAAGGTACTAAGTGGGGCCTTAGTAAGGTTTGATTTCTCTAATTACCTAAGTGTTGGGTCATGGACCCTGGGTCACTAGAGTAGAACCTAAGGGAGTCCAAATCAAGCTAAGAAGCTTAGTAAGTAGGTCCACTCAGGGAGCCCGAGTCAGGTTCGAAGAACTTGGGAAAGTCAAGCCACTAAATCAATCACTCCACATGATAAGTAAGGGAAGGATGGGTAAGTAACGAGAGTGGGTGACAACTTACTCTAGGACCCGTAAGCTGGATTTAAGGGAGGTAAAGGATTCAGGAAATCCGGGCCCATGTCTCAAGTAACCCCACCATTTGAGCTCACGATAAGTCTAAGACACCTTAAGGTATAAGAAGTCCTAAGTGTTGTGTGTTGCATATCATTCACTAATGCATTGGATTTATTATTATTTTCTTATTTATGGTTGATTGTTGTATGCTTGGTTGTTTGTTTGCCATATGTATATGGTTGATTGAGTTTCCTTGTAGGTATTGAGAGACCCCCTACTGAGTACAATAACGTACTTTCTCCCTTAAGCTTATTTGTGCAGGTACTAACCTTGGGGCCAACAACTAGGTGGATAGTTGTGGGCCATGTTTCTCCATTTTGCAGGTACTTATTCTACTTGAAACCTTATGTTTCTAAGTTACTTATAAGCTATGTTTTGTACTAACTAAGTGTTTGTGCCTTTATAGTCTAGAGGCTAAAAGTTGCACAAGGATAAGTGAGGGCTTTGCACTTACAGCTTGATAGCTGAAAGGTGGGAGCTCCAGTCAATGATCTTAGTAGTATTTTGCCTTGTGTATATAGTACCTTGCGTACTAAGACATTGCCTTTATTAGGGCAAATTATGGTTTATGATCGTTAAGTTACTTTTGCGTGCATGCTAGAGCTTATGTGTGTTAACAAAACTATCACTTGAAGTCTCAGTAACTAGTGTTTTATTGTCTTGGAACATTTTAAATATGTTTTAAATGAAGTGCTTGAGTGACATTTTCTTTACTTATTTTATTAATGGAGTTGTATTGCCAAGACAAATGCATGCATATATTCCTGTAGTGTAGTCTAATTAACTAGTTGCATGTAAATTGTTTTAATTTACCATCAAATAATAGTTAGCCAATAGTAACCAAGTGAGATCACAGTCCCTAAAAGCCTACATGCTAAGTAATCCAGGGCATTAGGACCCCGCTCCGTGGTAGTTTGGTATTTGAACTAGTCATTGGTCCTAGTAGAGGCAATAAGTGAACTAAGATCTAAGTGCTCCTTGTGCTAAGTGTGGTTGGTATTGCTTATAAGTTGCTTTGGGTGTGGTCTTCTGGCTTTGGTTGTAGGTATCATGGTGAACACTCGATTAGGTGCTGCTACTAAGGCTTAGGTTCCTGGTGTATGAACTATTGACCCCAATAACGCGGATATAAGAGAAATGGTTGCTTTGTTGTGTAGGCGTAATGAATCTATAGACTGGATGGTTCATCGCATGGCCATCTTGCTTAAGAAGCGTGCTTAACCTCTAAATAGAGGGGAGATCTTGGAGGACCCTAATGGGGTAAGGGCTAATGTGCACCAAGGTCCAGCAGTGCACCAAGGTCAGGGGAGAAAACCCTCATCCCAAGGGCAAGTGCAAAGTCAAGAACAAGTGCATAAGTGTGTTCAAGTGAGCATCTGCGAAGATAGTGAGGAAGAAGATGAGGAAGATATCCATCCCATAGGAGAAAGAGGAAACCCGTTATTCTAGACCACACGAGGCTTGTCTTGATATGCTGAGAAATTAACACTCCTAAGTTTAATGGTATGGGTGATCCTAATGTGGCCGAGGGTTGGTTGTACCAAGTTAATAAAATCTTTGAGAACATGAAGTTGGATGACAAGGCTAAGATGGATTTAGTGTGTTTTTTTTTGGAAGGCAAAGCTTCCTTGTGGTGGAAAGATGTCATGGAGAGGCTTAAGTCTTATAATAAAGGTAGACACCGGCAACGGCCTTAGGAACTTGATTGGACCAAATTTGAGAAGGAATTCCAGAATGAATTCAATAGTGATGTGGCCCAAGATCAAAAGAGGATAGAATTTGAAAAATTGGTTCAAGGAAATATGAAGGTCCATTAGTATGAAAGGAAATTTAGTTCTTTTTTCCGGTATGCTCTTCATATGGCCGGGAAGGATGAACTTAAGGTAAAGAAGTTTATTTGTGGGCTTAAAGTGGAGTTAAGTAGCTTCTTGGTGATTATTGGGGTTCGGACCTATCTTGAAGCCGTTCAAAAGGCCTTGGCATTGGAAAGGGAGTTGATGGAGGTAAAACCCAAGGATATGACTATTGAGCCTAAGGTCCTGGTGCACTCAAGGTTGTCAGGCAAAAGGCTTACCCAGGAGGAGACCAAGGTTCTTTCAAGAAGGGCAAGAAGATCTTTGTGATTACTGCCGCAATCCTGGACATTGGGCTAGAGAGTGCCAAGGCTTAGGCAAGTGCAAGGCCAAGGAAGGTCAAGAGCCTCAAGAGCCGGAAATGCATCTACCATAGCCCTTGTATAGCCACTTGTTTTTACATTGACAGGCCAGACGCCTAGAGACCCAACATTTATGAATGGTAACTTTAATGTTGAAGATAGTAATAATAAGATTTCGTTTGATACTGGTGCTACTATTTATGTTATTTCTTTGAGCATGGTTGTTAAGTTAAGAGTGCAAAAAACTTTAATGGATGAGATTAGGTTTATTAAAACTGGTGGAAGGAGCATTATCTTCACTAATGAAAAGGTTAAGGGGCATCCTTTAAAGTTAGAAGGTCATAGGTTTTTGTGTGACCTTTAGGTTTTAGCCTTGATCCCATATGATGTTGTCCTTGAAATGGATTGGTTAAGTAGGTATAAGACCCAGATCGACTATGCAAGTTGTAAGGTCATCCTTAAGGATGCCTTAGGGGTAAGTGTAACTTGCACGGGCGGTTTGGCAAGTAGTGCCAAGAGCTTACACCTCGAGTCATTGGAGTCCATTCCCATTATTTGTGAAGAAGAACATTACTCACTAAATGAGGTGGTAGTTGAGGAGCAACTTAAGGAAATCCTAATAGCCAATTTATTTCCAGAAGTTTTTCTTGTAGACCTTTTAGGATTAGCTCCAAATAAGGAGATTGAATTCTCCATACACTTACAGTTTAGGCCAAAACTAATTTCCATACCCCCATAACAAATGTCAGCACTTGAAATGGATGAGTTGAAAAAACAATTAGAAGAACTGCTTGAGAAGGGCTTTATAAGGCCAAGTGTTTCCCCATGGGGTGCCCCGGTGTTTTTTGTAAAGAAGAAAGATGGAACCTTACGTTTGTGTATAAATTAGAAGAAACTGAATGCACTAACTTTAAAGAACAAATATCCATTGCCCAGGATCGATGACTTATTTGATAAGTTAAGAAAGGCAAAGGTATTTTATAAAATAGACCTAAGGCCTGGATACTTCTAAATAAGAGTAAAGGAAGAAGATATCTTGAAAATTGCATTCAGGACTTGGTATGAGCATTATGAGTACATGGTTATGCCTTTTTAGGTGACAATTGCTCCAGCAGCATTCATGGATGCCATGAATAGAATTTTTAGGCCCTACTAGATCAGTTTGCTAAGTTGTTCATTGATGATATTTTGGTGTACTCTAGGACTCCCCAAGAACATGAGGAACATTGTAGCTTTGCAAGTGCTTAAAGATAACCAATACTATGTAAAATTATCAAAGTGCCAATTATAGGCAAGTGAATTTCCATTGCTTGGGCATATTATAAATTATCAAGGACTAAGGGTTGACCCAGAAAAGGTAAAGGCAGTGGTGGAGTGGAAGTACCCAACAACTGAAAGTAAAATTTGAAGTTTCTTGGGATTGGCAGGCTATTACAGAAGGTTCATTGAAAAATTCTCTATGATAGCTTCGTCGTTGATTGCCATGACAAAGAAGGCATATAAGTTCATTTGGACTTCTAAGTGTGAATAAAGTTCCCATGAGCTTAAGAAAAAGTTAACTTTTGCTCCCATCTTGATCCTACCAAATTTGTATAAGACTTTTGTGGTGTATACTGATGCATGTGGGATAGGATTAGGATGTGTGTTAATGCAGGATAAGCAAGTGATTGCATATAGGTCTAGGCAATTAAGGCCTAACGAAGTGAACTACTCGGTGCATGATCTTGAGTTGGCAGCTATTGTGTTTGCCTTAAAGCTCTGGAGACACTAACTTATGGAAAGATTCTATAAGATCTTTACGGACCATAAGAGTCTGAAGTATTTGTTTTCCAAAAGGACCTGAACATGAGGCAGAGAAGGTGGATTAAGTCTATCAATGATTACAATTACTCAATAGACTATTGTTCAGGTAAGGGCTATGTGGTTGCCAATGCCTTGAGCTGTAAGTATTTTGAGGTGATTCTTTCTAAGGATCAAGTGACTGGTGCTTCAAAAAGTTCCAATGTGGAACAATTTTTTTGTCTTATTTGAATTATGGACTGGGAGATGGCTCAAGTTATAGTCCTTAGGATTTAATCAGCATGGCTAGCTAAGATTAAAAAAGCTCAGGAAAAAGACCCGAACTTGAAGAAAATTTCTGGGGAGGAAAGGCATGGTACTGTGTTGAAGGAATTTCAGTACAAGATGGATTATTTTATTATGGTGCCCAACTTTATGTGCCAAGTGATTTAAGGCAACAAGTGTTGAAGGAGGCACGTATGTGTAAGCTTAACGTTCATCCTGGTGTAAATAAGATGTACCATGAGCCTAAGACTCATTTCTAGTGGCCAAAGTTTAAGAAGGACATATATGAATATGTGTCTAAGTGCCTTACTTGTTAAATGGTAAAGGTAGAGCACCAAAAGCCATCAGGAATGTTGCAATGCTTACCTTTCCAAGAAAAAAAATGGGGATCCATCAGCATAGACATTTGTGTTGGGTTACCCAATACAAGAAGTTAGCATGACTCGATTTGGGTGGTGGTGGATAGGTTAACAAAGTCGGCACACGTTATCCCACTAAGATCACGTTAATCATGGAGAAGTTAGCTTAGTTGTATATCTGGGAAGTGGTGAGACTGCATGGAATCCTTGATTAGATTATATCTAATAGAGATCCCCGTTTTGTCTCAAGGTTCTGGAATGCCTTTCAAAAGGCTATGGGTTCCACTATGAGCTAAGTACTGCTTATCACCCACAGACTGATGGGCAAACTGAGCGGGGTGATCGAAACTTTGGAAGACATGTTGCAAAGTTGTGTGATGGATTTTAGAGGGGAATGGGACCAACACCTGCCTTTGATTGAGTTTGCTTATAATAATAGCTATCAAGAAGCTATTAAAATGGCACTCTACAAAGCTTTGTATGGGTATAAGTGTGTGACGCGTCATTGTTGGGCAGATAAGGCAGATGAAGTAGTTGTTGGCCTAGAAATCATTGCTGAGGCCAAAAAAAAAATTACATTGATCCAAGCAAGGATCAAGGCTACCTCAGATTGGTAGGCCAAATATGCCAATGTGCAAAGGAAAGATTTGGAATTTGATATAAGAGACAAAGTACTCTTTAAGGTTTCCCCGACGAAGGGTGTAGCTAGGTTTGGGAAAAGGGATAAGTTAGCTCCAAGATATATATGTCCTTTTGAAATCCTTGAGATGGTGGGAAAAGTAGCTTATCAGTTGACTTCGCCACAAAGTTTGGCCCATGTTCACAATGTCTTTCATGTGAGCTTCTTAAGGAAATGCATTGTGAACCTCGGGCAAGTGTTAGCGCCATCCATCATTCCAATAAGGGAGGACCTAAGTTATAAAGAGTATCCCATTAAGTTTCTTGATCACCAATTCAGGAAACTAAGAACAAAGTGGATCCTAATGGTCAAGGTACTATGGTTTAACCATGATGAAGAGGAGGCCACTTGGGAGACTAAGCAAGATATGCAAAGGCAATATCCAAGTGAATTTGCTCGGTTATGTAGGAATTTGGGGGACCAAATTTTTGAAGGAGGGGAGGATATGACAACTCTCCTAGTTAATGCCTTGTTTTGACTCAGTAAGTATGTTTAATTAAAGTCTTTTTATTTAGATGCCTCAAATTAGTTTTATATTAAGCAAGCAAAACAAGCTAAGTAAAGTTATATTAAGTTCCTAAGTGTAAAATGGCACCAAATGGAAAAAAGAGCCAAATAGAAATTTTGACCCAAGTTAGTAGCATGGCCATAATTTCATTGAAATTAAGGTCATGTAAGTATTTTTTACCAAATAATTTAAGACCATAAGTTATTCTATTCATTGGAACCAAAAATGAAAGTTAGGGGACTAAAATGCACTAACTAAGGAATTAGGGCCCTTGTGCCATTTGTGGCATAAAAATAAAAAGACTATGAGCATGGAAGCAATTTTCCCCCCCTTGGGACCTAAGGCAGTCGACTGGCAAGACTGGCAAAAAAAGAAAGAAAAAAAAAAGTTTAAGTCATTTGGCATGTAGAAGGAACCAAGTCAGACTTTTAGAACAAACAAAGTAACTATTCATAATCTCCTTCCTAACCCATTTTCGTTCGTCCCTTTCCTCCATAGCTCATCTTCACCACTTCTTCAAAATCCCACAAAATTCATGCAAAATTGAAGGTCCCAAAGCATATATATCAAGGCCTTAGCTTACTTTTGGTGGTTTGGGTGCATTTGTCTTGTCTCTTGCAAGTTTTGGCTTCAAACCCTAAGGTGAGTTTGTCCATGGGTTTAACTTGGTTCTAAGCTTTAAATATGGTTAGCGATTATCTTAATTTAGAGCTTGTGATGCCCATTTGGCTTGGATTTAGGCTTAGAACTCAAGGGAAACAAATTGAGCTCAAGTGGGCTTAATATGACTTATTTGCTTTAATCTTGCTTTGGTTTGAATTGGAGGTAAGCGGTTAAGTTAAATTAAATTAAATTGATGCATTTCTTATATAATTTAAATATTAAAAGTGAGATTTGAACTAAGCTGTAAAGGGATTTCAAGAAAATGAGATTAGAAGGCAAAGTGGGGCATAAAAAGCCTTTGGCAGATGAAGCATCAGGTGTGATGCTATCGCACCTGTGTGACAGCATCATTTCCAGTAATTGGGAAAAAATTGAGATGTGATAACATCAATAAAGGGATGCGATAACATCATTTCCAGTAGCTGGGGAAAAAATGAAATGCAATAGCATCAATAAAAGGGTGCAATGGCAACATTTCTATCAATAGGGGAAAATGTTATATGCGATAGCATCAACTATAGGGTGCAACCGCTTCAACCAAAAATCTCCGGAAGTTACATTGTTGGCCTCCTAAAAACATGTTTAGTTGTTTCCTATGCAATCCCAAGGTCATATCATACTCAAATTAAGTTCCCAATTCACTTCTAAAATATTTTGAAGCATCAATTAAGTAGGGTAATTAAGTGTGTGGTTTAAAAGGGCTAAGTTTGGTGGATAATTAAGGGTTCCTTAAGGAAGAATTAATATGCCAAGTAGGGACTTAGTAGGGTTTAATTTCTCTAATTACCTAAGTGTTAGGTCGTGGAGCCTAGATCACTAGAGTAAAACCTAAGGGAGTGCCCACCATGCTAAGAAGCTTGGTAAGTAGGTCCACTAAGGGAGCCTGAGTCAAGTTCAAAGAACTTAGCGAAGTCAAGCCACTAAATCAATTACCCCGCATGATAAGCAAAGGAAAGACAGGTAAGTGATGGGAGTGGGTGACGACTTACTCTAGGACTTGCAAGCGGGACTTAAGGGAATTAAAAAATTCAGGATACGTGGATCAATGTCTCAAGTACCTCTACTGTTTGAGCTCACGGCAAGTCTAAGACACCTTAGGGTGTAAAAAGTCCTAAGTGTTGTATGTTGCATATCATTCACTCATGCATTGCATTTATTATTATTTTCTTATTTGTGGTTGATTGTTGGATGCTTGGTTGTTCGTTTGCCATATGTACATGGTTGCTTGAGTTTCCTCGCAGGTACCGAGGGACCCCTTATTGAGTACGATAACGTATTTACTAGCTTAAGCTTATTTGTGCATGTACTAACCCAAGGCCCAATAACTAAGTGGATAGTTGTGGGCTAAGTTTCTCCATTTTGCAGGTACTTATACTTGAAACCTTGTGTTTCTAAGTTACTTATAAACTAAGTTTTGTACTAAGTGTTTGTGCCTTTACAGTTTAGAAGCTATGAGTTGCACAAGGACAAGTGAGGGCTTTACACTTAGAGCTTGATAGCTCAAAGGTGGGAGCTCAAGTAGATGATCTTAGTAGTACTTCGCCTTGTGTATATAGTACTTTGTGTACTAAGACATTGCCTCTATTAGGACGTATTGTGGTGTAAGACCATTAAGTTACTTTTGGGTCCATGCTAGCGCTTATGTGTGTGCACAAAACTATCACTTGAACTCTAAGTAACTAGTGTTTTAATGTCTTCGCACGTTTTAAATTTGTTTTAAATGAAGTGCTTGAGCGACATTTTCTTAACTTATTTTATTTATTTAAGATGCATTACTAGGACAAATGCATGCATATCTTTTTGTAGGGCAGGCTAAATAATTAGTTGCACGTAAATTATTTTAATTTACCGTCAAGTAATGGTTAGCTAATAGTAAATAAGTGGGATCACAGTCCCTAAGAGCCTACATGCTAAGCAATCTAGGGCCTTGGGACCCCGCTCCGTGGCACCATATCTTTAATTTCTCTAACTCTAGCCTTGCTCTCCATTGCATAAATCCATCGCCTCCGTTGCGGCACCATATACTTTGTGCTCATCCTTATCTCATCTGTCTACACAGAAAGCGTGGAATACATGCATACTTCTAGTAGAACTTCTCAGCTTTGCAAACTGTGCCAAACTCAACATCTTTGACATCCTCAAACTGCCACTTGTCAACTGGTTTGTGATCTTATTAAAAATGGCAGACCAATCATAATCACAAACATCATTAATCGATTGTCCCGCAATTGTCCTACCCTCATTTTCCAGCAAAGCTACAAAGATATATCAAATTTTTGGACCGGTGGAATAAGTTAGTTAAAGTGGTAATCAAACAAAACACTTAACAAAATGCAATAATGAGCTTTGGCCATGCTAATAGATTAGTAATTTAAAAAAGGAGGTGGACACCAAACAAAAACTCATACAATATTATTATGTTAAAATGAGATCACATCTTGATTTTAAATGAGGATTAACCTTTGCCAATGCATGATTCCTGACTAAATTTAAAGACATCACTTATGCACAAATACTTGCATACAACACAACTGAGCACTTTATAAACTAAAACCATATTAGCCATGCTTCAAAATTCCAACATACTCATGCAAGGCCTTCACATACCTAGGTGTCATAATAAACACATCTCCAAAAATGTAAGGCATGCGGCAATAAGTGTGATTTAAATCTTGAAGGTGGGCATATTATAACTCTTCAATATATGGAAGCAATGCAAGAACATGTGGAAAATCAAAAGACAACAATGGCTAATTCGATTATTGTGTATAGGGCCATAACCCCTTAATTGAACACGCATGGGACACTGAATGGCTAGCAATGCTTCTTGTCCATAATTATCTATAACACAATAACTATAATTCATCACTTCCACCATCATGCACGAATTGACTTTGCAATCAAGGACACCTGAGCATATAGCGACGAGCTTTAAGAGTCACCACCAATCAGTTTTGCATAGGTCAATCAGATACCTGTTACAGTCTATGAGAGATTTTAAAATCATGAGTCAGTTATGCTAAAATAACTTTATTGTAATGCTAAGAAATTGTTACCATGGTTGTTCGGTTTTATCTTTTCCTAAATTTTTGTTTTTTTGCCTAATCATTGATGAAAATAATTTTACAAGTTTTAATTTTTAATTATTTTATTTTTAGAAATTTTTCTCCTAACTTCAAATTGTGAATCTTACAAAATCAACCAAATGTGAAATTTTAGATGTCCTTGAAATCTCGGGATTTACTAAATCTATGAAGAATTAAAAAGGAACATCTTGCTCAACCCCGTGAGTCTTATCAGACCAATCAGATTTGAATATATAGTTTGTTTTAATATTTTATCAAATCCACCAAAAACAAATCCTTGAAGACTTATTATTTTTTTACTTTAATTTTATTTTTTTCTATTCTTTTAAGAAACGCTAGATTGGATTATTTGAACATTTGGATTACTAGACTAAAATTGTAATTTTTTTGTTACGGATTATAGGATGCATTATAAGAATTAAAATCAAAATCACATTATTCCAATATTATAAGAAGAAAAAGAAAAAAAACAAAAACAAACAAACATCCTAGATTATATTTCTATGCAAATTTAATAGCTACATTAATGTAGGGCGAAACAAACAAATAAACAACAAAGAATAAAGAAAAAGTAATAAAAAGCTTGCTGCCAGTGGCTTTTCTGCAAAATAAGAAAAACATTAGTGACTCGTATGAACGAAATAAAAAAGATTATGGACTAATTAGGAGTTATACCGAAAAAAGGAGATGGTTGACTGGGTCAGCGGTGGGAATCCAAGTCAAGAAATGGTTGACTGGCTCGAGCTTCAGCGGCGGCAACGCAGGGATCAGCAACGGGCGGCGAATCGAGAATGGCCGGGAGATTGCACTCGGACGGTGATGGGTCGACAGCGCAGGGAGTACAGCAGGCGATGTCCGAGGGCGATTGGAAACGGTGAAGCGATAGATCGATAGGGGGCACAGCAGCGGCGTAGGCCTTTTGGCGATGGTGGAGCTCGAACAACGAGCGGGGATGCGAGGAGACGCGACGGCTGGGGCTCAAAAGCGTCGAGCAGTTGTAGCAATACTCCAAGGGTGATGACAGCGAGGGAAAGAGCTCAAGGTTCTCGGGGAAAGGTAATGAAGAAGCAGGGATGATATGCGCAATTTTTCCAAGGTTAGTGCTTTTGCCAATTTCTAGCTTTTTCTTTTTCTTTTTTTTTTCCTCAAATGAGGTAACCCCTATTTATAATGGAGGAGTTGTAGGCTAGGGAGGATTTTGAGAGATTAAATCTCATCAAGATCAAATTTGAATAGATTTATTTTCTTAAGATATAATTTAGCCAAAATACTAGCTTTAGTCCAATCAAAGGCTTAGGCTAGTACTCTGGTCCCTAGTTGATACGATCAAAGAAGGCACAACCAATGATGATAACGACCCATTGAAGCTAATTAATGGATCATTGACAAGAAAAGAAGCTAAGGAGCTCACTAGTGCATTTCAAGCTTTTTTCTCAAGCTTTTTCATGGAGAATGGGCTTGGAATTTCGCAATGAGCTGCTGGAACATGCAAGGAATCATATGGAGATGTTGGCCAAGCTTGGATTTTGACAGATTGGCGATATTTCGGTATAAAAATCATATCTTGAGATAAATAGATCAAAACTGAGTGATTCTTGATTCATTGGAAAGCTAACATCTGGAGCTACAAATCATATGGAAACCATGAAACCCAGTTTGCATGTTAAGGGGGTCTAATTTAGCTTCAAAGTCGCAATTTGCGAGTCATCACTGGTTTAGAAGCAGTTGTGATATTCTGGGCATATCTTTGGATTTAAATGCCTGTTTTGTGTGATTTAGGTGTTGTTTCAAAGCTAAGAAAGAGATCTACAACTTTCATGCTTTGCATTTTGAGAAATCATGGCTGTATCAAGGTCGAATTGCAGCTTGAAGTTGAAGACACAAGTAAGAACCACCCGAGAAGACTATTTTGGGGTTTTTATGGCCAATCTTGTGTTGTAACGTATTTTATTTTATTTTCATGTTTATTTACATTATTTAAGATGTTATTTAGGCCATGGAAGTGATTCAGGTCACTTAGGATAAATGGAATTCCCTGCACACCTTATTCATGTGTTAAAAAGGTATAGGAATCCTAGTTTGATTAGGTTTTCTTGAGTCCTTTGTAACTAGGTTTCCTAAGTGACTTGGGCTGCGAATTTTACTGAGTCTTTTACCCTAGTTTAGGACTATAAATAGGCACATATTCTAGTTGTAAAACACAGCCATTACATGAAATAATATTACTACTTTGGAGAGAATTTTTCTTTGGTTCTTTGTGGACTACCTTGATGCACAAGTGTGCTTGTGTTCTTGGTGTTCTTGGTGTTCTTATACTTCTCGTTTCTAGTCACAGGTTAATTAGGGGTGGGGGTCTTCAAATCCAGTCTCTTTGATGTCTTGTGGAGCTTGAAAAACATCTTGGGCGTGTTTCATGATCTTTATACCATCGGGGTTCACATCACTAGTTTTATGTAAATTTTTAATTTACCTTAATCTTCTCAAGGTTTGTCAATTTAGCCCATAACTTTATGATATTATCAAATTTTGCCCAAAAATTCACAGAGTTGCCAAGTTTACCTCAAAGTCTCGAATGTTAAAATAATTTCCCCAAAGTTTCCATTTTTGCCTAGAACTTTCTAAACAAACCTCCTATTCACACCCAAACTCTTCCATTTTACCTAAACTGACTCTAAAAGACCTTTCGGACTCGAATTAGTACATAAGCTAAATTAATTCTTATTTTGGTTCTAAATGACCAATCTAAATTCATAAAAATTTATAACCTAATACAAATGCACCTAATGCTATCAACTACCTAACATCTAAAATAACCACAGTGGCACTAATGTCCTATAAAATTACCAAATTACCCTAGAAAACAAAAATGCCCCTAACACTAATTTTTTCTAACCTATAATTGTTAAAAATTATGCCTGGATAAAATTGGGTGTCAACAGCTACCCCCTTTTGCATGTTTCATGAAGCATGATGCATACAAAGCCATAACCAAATTTTGTCTGATTTTTCATTTGAACAATTAGAACCTTCCCACTATTAAAAATCATAAGGAGAAAAACCTTTTTCTTGTTGAAGTTAAGGAACCTTCCTTATTACTTCTACAATAGGAACCCTCATATTGTTTGAGAATCTAAGAAGAAAACTCTTTCTTCCTTTATCATTAGGGTAAGGAACACTCATTGCCTTTTTGCATTAGAAACCTTCCTATTGTTTCCAAATCTAAAAGGAAAACTCTTTCTTCTTTTCTTGGGAGGTTAAGGAACCTTCCGTATTACCTTTATGATAGGAACCTTCCTATCATCTAAGAATCCAAGGAGAAAAACTCTTCATTCCTTATTTATCAGGTCTAGGAACTGTCCTAGGCTTTTTCAATAGGAACCTTCCTATTATTGTGTGGATGAGTAAAACATTTCCCTCATTTCATTTACCTTTGGTAGAGAACCCTCTCTTACCATGATTTAAGAGATAAAGAACCTTTTCTTTACCACATCTTATTCTCTTTGAGAACCCTGTCTCTTTATCACCTTATTTGAATAGTGAGAAATATCCTAAGGAGAAAAACCCTTTCTTCAATTTTCATGAGTTTAAGGAACCTTCGTTACCTCGGCAATAAAGACTATAATATTGTTTAAAAAATCCAAGGAAAAAAGCTCTGCCCCATTACTTATAAGGCTATAGAACCTTCCTTGCCTTTTTGAATAAGAACCTTCCTATTATTGCATGGGAGAGAAAAACTCTTCTTTCATTCCATTTACCATTGTAGCTAGAGAACTCTTTCATGTCATTTCCCCTTGTAGGTAGAGAACCCTCTCTAGTCATTTCCTTCTGCCAGTAGAGACTCTTATGTCATTTCCCTTTTGTAGGTAGAGAACTCTGTTTAGCCATTTTCTTTTGTAAGCAGAGAACTCTCTCATGCCAATTCCATTTAGATGTGAGAGGTAGAGAAACCTTTTCTCATTTAAAACCTTAGTTTTCCCAAATTACGAGTAAGAGAATTTCCTTCTCTCTGAAACCTCACTTTCACCTTTCTTTAAATGTAATGAGGTAGAGAAATCTTTATCATTTAAAACCTCAGTTTGTTTAAAATGACGAAAAAGAAATTGCCTTCTCTTTGAAACCTCAGTTTAGTCATCTTTTAGATGAGACAAGATAGAGAAACCTTCTAATTTAAAACATCAGTTTTGCCATGTAGTAAAATTAATGAACCTTTCTTGTTATCTCAAGTTAAAATTTCCATAAAAGCAACCAAACTTATAATAATTCTTTCAAAAATGTGAATTCCAAAATGAGTGAATTTGACATTTGAAATTTTATGAAATGAGTGAATTTAAGAAAATAAGTGAACTTAAAAAATGATAAATTTCATAAAATGAGTGAATTTCAATAAATCCAGAGATTCTATAAAATAAGTGATGCCCGGTAGCATCTTCGTTAAATGACATGTTGGCCCGCAGAGAGGACTTCCGGTGTGAGAGTAATTGAAGCACTTAGAAGAACAAGGGTTAGGAGCTCCCCGGAGTGTGTTTCCGGGGGAGAAGCCTCCAATACCCAAGTTAGTATTTGTGAGAGTGGTAGTAAAGAATAGAGAGCAGAGAATAAAAAGAGTCCCGTGTCCTTACCAAAGTCCCTCCCATGTATTTATAAGAGGTTGGGGGGAGAAGTCCGTTTGACACAGCTTGTCCAGATCATGACACGTGTTCGGTCAGATCCGCCATACCTTTGGAGGTAAGCATCTACAACTAGCCATAGGCCGTTCTGGCCAAAGGGCATGGGCGTGTGCAAGGTCTGTTTGTTAGAGGCTCATTAACCATTTTTGTCGTATCTCCGTGAGACCCCTTTAGGGTATGAGACCCCTTCGGGTAGAGATTTTCCCCCCAAAGGCTATCAGAGAAGGCCCTTCGGTAGAGTAGGTCACATTCGGAAGACTTTTTCCTCTGTCGAGGATGGTGGATCTACTTTTCTGAGGTCGTTATCTTCACAAATCCGAGAGTTGTGAAAGACACCTTTTCCCGAAGTTCGTCATGTTCCTTTCCGAGGGTGGTGTGGATAATGCCTCGAGGTCGGGGCAAGCTCCTACCGAGGGTGGTGTCAGGATAGCTGATTAGAAGATTTCGGGGGTGGTAGCCCTTTGGCTATTACATGCCCCCTTTGAACAAGCCAAAGTTACATCTCGGTGTTAGCACCTGAAACAGTACTTTGGCCAAGGGACCTTTACTTTTCCTCAGTTGAAGAGCCCACCTTTTTGCCGAAGTTGCATTCTTGGCATTATACAAGGGTTTTTACACTCTATTTTGAGCCCTTTACAGGGATGTTATTCTGAACCAAATTCCTATTTTTTGGCGAGGTCATACTTTCGGCGCCGAATGAGCCATTTCATGCATTCTCGCCGAAGTCATATCTTCAAAGGTGAAGGGCTATACTTTCCTCAATGATCTTCATTCCCGCTTTCTTTCAGTGAAATGTCTTGTCCAGTTACGTTACTTCGGATTAGGCAGATATAGGCCTGCTAGTGTCAGGAGGCGTGCACTTGGTTTTTGCATCGTCTGACATGTGTCTTTAACTGATTGGTGATCCGTTGTGTCTATTACATCGGTTGCATCCCTTCATTTACGAAACGTCATTATGGCAACGCTTCACCTGCCTCCTTTGGTCTATATAAAGCTTTTCTCCTTCAGAGTTTCCACACTTCTTCGATTTTCACTTCTTTTGCTCTCTAATTTCCTCTCATCTTCCATCTTTTTTTGGTAGTGGTGCTAGCGGCGGATCGGTTTTCGGCAAGTTTGTAGCGTTCTCCGAAGTTCCTGTTTTCATTCCAAATTAGGTGGGTTTATTTTTGAAGTAGTTGTTTTTCATCTCATTTCTTTCCCCTTCACCTTTCTGAGGTTAGGGTCTTTTTTTTTCTGAACATGTCTTCCTCCTAAGCTGAAGCTCATCCGATTCCTGAGAGTTAGCTCCCTTTTAACTCTCATCCGAGTTGTGCCACTTCGGAGAAAGTAAAGAAGTCATCGGCTAAATTTTTTCTCCCTTCGTATGCCATCACTAGGCTGTTTAGTCCCGGTATGCCTAGCTATGCTCCTCGAAAAAATGAGATCACTATCTTCAGGGCACAGCTAAAGGCGGGACTTCAGTATCCTCCTCTGAAAATGGTTTGCGACTTTTGCCAATTTCATGGCATAGCTGTCAACCAACTTCCCCCGAACTCCTACTTTTACTTTAATGCCTTTCTTTGTATGTGCGGGGTCTTAAAAAATAGAGCCCCACTTCATCTTTTTCATGCAATACTACAAACTTCACCCCATTCCAAAGGGCGGGTTCTACTTCTTGCTCCCTCGAGGATCTGGGAGCAAAAAATTCACGTTCACCTTTGGAATAAAAGATAGTTGGCAAAGGTGGCAGAAAAAGTTCTTTTTTCTAAAGGTGGACGAGTAGTGGAAAGACATTCCATGTAAGTTGGCTTTGGGTATCTTGGCCATTGATGTAGTTGACCCAAGGAAGTTGTTAACTTTAGAGCTAGAGTCTCAGTTTGATGAGTTCAATAGCCGTATTTAGGCTGTTGCGGATTAGGATGCCGAGGCCCCTCCACGTTCTTTCTACCCTTTCCCTATCAAATGGAGTTTCATGACCAAAGAGGTCCTTCGGGAGCTTGGGGTAATCAAGGAACATGTCACTGATGAAGGCATGCCAAAGCCCTTGGTTGATGGGAAGAAAGTGTGGTTGGTCATGGTCCTTCGAGCCGAACTTACATACTCGGCCCTGGTGGATAGTAAGCTTTTTTCCCAATTTCCTTTTTATAACTTCTTTATACTCACACTGATGTTCTTCTTTTTGCAGAGATGGGTGATAAGTCTGTAGCCTTCTACCAGAGTCCTTTCCTCGGTGAGGGCAAAAAGGGGGAGCAACAGAAGAAGAAGGCACTGAAGAGGAAGAAGGTCCCAGCCGGGACATCCTCGGCCCCAAAGCTGAAGAAAAGTAAGGAGAACTCCCTTCCACCTTCGCCTGAAGGTCAAGTGGAGGTGCTTGACCGAACTCCTGTGCGTGCTAACCCGCCCTTGGAGCCGGCCATTTGCTCAACTCCTCTGAGTCCCAATGCTGCTGTCGAGACATTGGGGACTTCGGTGGGGGAGATTTCTGTTGAAGAACTGGAGTAACACCGAAAGCAAAAAGGCAAAGGGGTTCCTGCCGAGGTTCTTGATGTCAGCTGCCATACCCCACACAGGCCTTAGCTTGTGCACCTACTGTGCCACTCAAGTAAGCTACCATAAAAGTTATGTAATACAGGCACTTGTATGTGTTATGGTTAGGCTTAGGTTCGGCCAACTTTCACTTTTGTAGTTTAAGTCTTATTTTCTTAACGTTAAGGCCTGGGAGGTGCCCCAAGAGGCTTTCTAGGTAGTTTTAAGTGCTTACTTGCATTTCAAGGCAAGGCCCATAATTTACTTGCAACACAAGGCAAGGCATGTACACTTTTATCTTTAAGTGTCTAAAGTGTGTGCTCATCAAGTGTGTCATTCTAATGCATGTTAACAAAGAAGCCCACATCTATAAATGTTTAAAACATAGTTTTCATGTCAATGTACATTTGGTCCAACAAGCATCATAAGAGGTTTAGTTCAATAAGGACAATTCCAAGAACATATAATCAAAGCATAACTTGGCATTCATCCATTCAACATATATAAACAAGTCCATAGTTCAACCGAGGCTATACATACACAAAAGGGCCTCCATAGTAGTACTAATAACTTGGAAACATACAAAGAGTACTCATTATCCAAAATGGCCACAAGTTATGCTTTACATGCCCACACTTACGGTAGTACCCAAGTGCTACCTTAAAGGTGCAATACAAGATCAAGGATTGTAGGAAAAGTCCTATCACTAAGTTCATGGTCATAAAAGCAAACCAGAACACCAATGCCCATGAGCACACATCCATAGCTCCTAGACTTGTCCCATAACTCTACAAAAAGGCCTGCAAAACTCAAACACATAAGTTTGAGCAATAACCATAAGACTTGCACAATGTACTCATAAGCCAAGCTTTCGGTTTTGGCACATACCTTGACAAAATGTGCACTACTTAGCACACAAGTAACACACATAATCACTCAAGCTCTAAGCCTTTTCCTAAAACATATAAAATAAGGGGCATGAGTTTATAAACTCAGTATGGTTCACTACAGCTCCAATGAGCTATTTTAGTTAAGCCCAAAAGCTTAACCTCCATATAGCTTTACTTAGCCTGCAAGGAAAACAAGAAAACACCAAAAAATACAAGCATAATAACATGTACACATGATATCAATAACATATATACATGATAACAACAACTACAAGGGTTAGCAACAACATCCAAGCAAACAAGCACACAAAACACACACCACAACACAATGCCCTTCTTGGCCGAAACCACTAGCAAGTACACACACATAGTTTGCACTCCAAGCTTTGCTAATCCAACTCCATACCACTAGAGCTCTAAGTTCAAAGATAAGTTGGCCTACTTACCTTGAACTTTAGTACTTGCCATTAATGACTAGCTAGCCAAGAAAACACATAAACCCGAAGGTTTCATTTATGCCCCATCTAGCAATCTAAGATCATATAGCTCAAAATTACTATCACTTAGAAGCCATTACTCTACTTAAACATGGAATCATTACTAAAATCAAGTAGATTTCATGAAACCTTACCAATTACTAGGTTTAAAGCTTTCGGCCAACCTTGAATCTTCAAGACCATGCTTGAAAACACAAGTCCAAGGTCGCTTAAGGCCAAGAACACCACTTTCAAGCTTGATTCTTCAATCCAAGCAACAATCAACACCAATTTGGCATGAACCCAAAACTTTCAACCCAAGAACATGAAGAACACTCTTTGACTTGTAAACATGGAGTTTTGACTGAAACTAATGATTTTTGGTTAAGTGGAAGCATGCATTAGCCAGCCAAGTGCCACTTGTGCACAAAAATGGGCCTAATACCCCTTCTCGGCTTGGACACCTTTGCATGGTGTTTTTAGTCCCTTTGTATGTATTTGCTTCATTTTTAAAACTCGAAAGAATGTTCAAATTAGCCCTTAAGCTTTGTTTTCTGCCATTAGTACTTAGGCCATTTTAAATGTACAATTTGGATCCGATAGTTCTTGGTTGTACATATACACCACTTTCCACATTTTAATTTGAGTCCCTCATGGTTTTAGTACATTTTCCCTTATATTTTGGCGTAGGCCAAGCATTGAAATAGTGTCCTGACATCAGCGACTCTGACAGGGACGACGCCGAACTCCCACCAAGTTTGTCCCTTAGCGATTCATCTATGAGTTTGGTAATTTTTGGTATTTTAGACCTTGTAGATGAATGGCTAAGGGATAATGTTTTAATGGAACTTCGGCGTGACTTTGTAGATGAGCGAGCACAGGCTTAATGGATCACTGATCATGTTCGGAAGAGGGCCCTTTGAGATTCAAAAATCCTGAAGGACAAGGTCCCGAGGGAACCCTTCTAGACCTTCACGGAGGACATGGACTTGTTCTCCGAGGATAGTCAGAAGATGGCCCTTTAGATGCGAAGGGGCATTATGACTATTGCTACCTTCCAGTCTTTGATGGAGGAGTGTCCAAATGAGGAGGTCCTCGCCGCGAGGATGACCGAGCACGCTGCCCAGGTAAACCTTAGCCTTTTAGGACTTAGAAAAATTTTGCGCTTTTGTTGCTTTTGACCTATATTCGGAATCCTCCTTTTTGCATCTTTTGGCATACAATGGATATTTTTGAGCCTGGGCAACCAAACAGTCTTCAGTCCGAAGTCAATCAGAGGAAAACTTGGCCAAGGCCAAGGAGCTGTTTGCTGGCTCGGTCGTCAAGTATGGCAAGCTCAACAAAATTACGAAGGAGGACCTGGCCAGTCTTTGGGAAAAGGTGCTGAGGAGCCAAAATGAGCTTTTGGAGGTCTTTTCTTCCAAAGTGTCAGACCTCGGCGTGAGGGTGGTGGCGCTGACTTCGGTAAATGAAGCCTTTTAGAAGGAGAAGAAGAAAGCCGTTACCGATCTCACAAAGGCATTGGGGCTCAATGCTGAATTCATAGCCGAGATCAATCAGCTGAAGTGGGAAAAAAAGAAAAAGAAAAAGAAACTGGAGAAGGAGGTCGAAGTACTTAAGAAAGGACTGGAGGATTTGAAGGCGGAGAAGGCTAAGTCCGATGAGGCGACTAAGTCCTCGTTTCAGGATGGTTTTTGCCTTACTCGCCATCAAGTCTTGTCCTAGTATCCTGACCTTGACCTCTCCTTCTTGCGGGCACTTGATATCCCCGAAGGGCCATCCTCGGCATGGTCGAGTATTGAATTTCTCAACCTCCCTATTCTTTCTCCCCCGGTTGATGATGGTGGCGAAGATGAGGATGATGATGCCGAAGATGATCACGCCGAGGATGTTGAAGACCCTGAAGATGGCCAAGACAAGCAATAGGCTTCTTCTTTCTTTCTTTTTTTTTTTTTACTTTGTACTTCGTCATTTAAACCTAATGGAACTTTCCCATTTCTTGTGCAAAACTTTGGCCAAGTCCTTGATTGGTTTGACTTCGGACATTATTGTCCTTCGGCGTTTAACCCTCTTCGGCGATGAGTCGAATTATCCTTTAAGGATTTACAACCTTAGTTTCTTTGAAGGTTTCACAACCATCTTCAGTCAACCTTCTTTGGAAGATTTGCTTTTCAAAAATAGTTAAGTACCTTTGGGACTAGCCATGTTCGGTCTACCATCTTCGGTGAAACTTAATTTGTGCCAAAACAGTTAAGTACCTTTAGGACCAACTATGTTCGGTTGACCACCTTCGGTAAAAATTGTACAATATCACTCATGCACTTTCGAAAGCAACCACATTCGGTTCACCTCCTTCGGCGTCTTTTGCACAATTTTTCCCTTGAAATTTTTTCTAGGTGTAGAATTTTTTCAAAGAGTCTGAATGCCATGTATTTTTCAATTCTTCACCTTCGATATCACCAAGCTTATAGACTCCTTGCCGAACTTCCTCAAGGACCAAATAAGGTCTATCCCAATTTGCCCAAAGTACTCCATGAGATGGTTTTCGGGCTTTGAATTCAGTCTTATGGAGAACGAGGTCCCCTTTCTTGATTCCTTTATGCTTGACATGCAAGTTTGTAGCAACGAATACTCTCTACTGAAAAGCTTTTCTTCTGAGCTCGGCCATCTCTCTATGCTTGTCAATCATATCCAACTTGGTTCTTAAACCGAGGTTGTTCCATTCTTCGTCGAACACCTATATTCTAACATATTGTTGTACAACCTCGACAGGGATAATGGCCTCTGTGTCAAAGATGAATGAGATGGGTGTCTCACCCGTGGCCCTTCTATGAGTTGTTCGATAGCTCCACAGCACGCTAGAAAGCTCTCCTGGCCATTTTCCCTTTACTTCCTTCAACCTCATTTTCAGACCATCTTTTATCATTCTGTTGGACACTTCAACTTGTCCATTGCTCTGAGGATGGGAAATTGGGGCGAAGTGCAATTTTATCTCAAGGTTGGCTGTGAATTCCTGGAAACCTTTTTCGGTGAACTGGGAACCATTATTAGCTACTAACACCCTCAGTACGCCAAATCTGCATATGTTGTTCTTCCAAACAAATCTTTGTATGTCCTTTGCCGATATTGCTGCTAAAGGCTCTGCCTCGATCCATTTGGTGAAATAGTCTACTGCGACTATGCAGAACTTTACTCCACTTAGAGCTGTTAGGAGAGGCCCAATGAGGTCAATACCCCAAATAGTGAATGGGCAATGATAGTTTGCCGAAGTTATTACTTCCGAGGGTAGTCTCTAAATGGAAGCGTGTCTCTGGCACTTGTCGCATTTCTGGACAAACTGTCTCACATCCTTCCTTAAGGTAGGCCAAAAATATCCTTGGCGGATTAGCACTCTGGCAAGGGCATCAGTCCCAATGTGGGAACCGCAGGCCCCCTCATGGACTTCTTTGAGGACCATCTCAACGTCCTTTTCGCTGACACACCTTTGTAGCGAACTTGTGTACCCTTGTCGGTACAACTATTCTTCGATCAAGAAGTATCTACCTGAGCGCTTTCGCACTTTTGCAGCTTCAAGAGAATATTCGGGAAGTTCCAAAGTTGAAAGATATTTCTTGATAGGATCTTTACACCCTGTACCTGAGGTTGCTATGCACATTAATGCTATGTGATAGGCGAAGGGCTATGGCCCTCAAAGATCTCCTAATCAGCCTTGACCTCAAGGCACATCATCGACACCACCCTTGGAAAGGTGACATGACCAACTTCGAGAAAAGGTGTCTTTTACCACATTCGGATTCACCAACTTCGGAAAAGTAGATCTACCATCCTCAACAGTGGAAAACGCCTCCCGAAGGTGACCCACTCTGCAGAAGGGCCCTCCTCACTATCCCTCGGTGAAAATCTCCTCCCGAAGGGGTCTTGTACCCCAAAATGGTCTTACGGGGATACAAAAAAAATAGTTAAAGAGCCTTTGACAGAGAGACCTCGCACACGCCCTTGCCCTCTAGCCAAAATGACCTATGGCCAACTGGTGACGCCTACCTCTGAGGGTACGGATCGGATCTAACCTAACATGTGTCCTGATCTAGGCTAGCTATGACAAACGGCCTCCTCCCTCCACCCTCTTATAAATACTTGGGAGGAACCTTGGTAAGGACACAGAGAACGTTCTTTACTCTCTACTCTCTGCTCTTTTCCGACATTCTCAGATACTGACTTGGGCGTCGGAGTCTCCTCCCCCAAAAACACACTCCAGGGAGTCTCTAACCGTTGTTCTTCAAAGTCTTGTAGACACTCTCACATCGGAAGTCTCTCCTTCAGGCCAGCATGTCATACAACGAGGATGTCGCCGGGCATCATTTGGCGCTGTCTGTGGGAAGTCATTCTTAGGTCGCTGTTGTTGAGACTCAATGTTCTAAGGACAAGGGACTCTTGAAGTCCCAGTCCGTGCCAGAAGCTCCAACAGTGATTAAACAGCCTGTAGTGGAGACTTCTTTGCTGGAGGAAGAACATCCTCTAATGGTCACAAAAAGCTTTTTGCGAGATTTTTAGCGCTTTGTTGTGGCTGAAATGACTCAACAGCTCAACCAAAGGTGGTCACAACCACCTTCTGGGGGAAGGGCACATTCTCCTAGCACCTGGAAAGAGAGAAGCCCAAGGTTGCCTCACCGGAGCTCCGGAAGTAGGGGTTTTCATGATGAGTCATCAACAAAGAATGTACCCTCCAAAGGACGTCACACTGGAGAAACGGTGTCAAACGAGCCAAGGACTTCCCGCCGGCGGAGTCCATCTCCGTACTGGAAGTCCCAATCCCCCTACCGACGACGTTACTCTAAAAAAAGAAGACGTTGCTCTTCGTTGCTAGTGACTACCAGGCAACGGGGAGAAAACAATACTACTACCCTTATAGAGAAGGTCCTAGAGAGGTTGGAGAAGGTGGAAAAATAGATCTCTCGGAAACCTGTTTGGTCAAGGTTGTCAAAGACCTTCACCGGAGAAGAGTCACCCTTCATCCGTGCAGTAGTAAAGGCACCTATGCCAAGTGACTTCCGAGTACCGCGTTTGGAAACGTATGATGAGCGCAGCGACCCCCAAGCTCACCTAACAAAATATAGGTTCAGCATGGTGTTGCATGGCACTAATGATGCCACCCTCTGCAAGTGCTTCGAAGTTACCTTTTCAGGGCCAGTAACTGCGTGGTATAACTCGTTGCTCCTGGAACCATAATGGGTTTCCAGGAGTTATCCTCCACATTCACCAAGCAGTTCATCGAAAGTAGACCGACGGTGAAGATGCCCGTCCAAATGTTTGACATAGCCCAAAAGAATGAGGAGACCATTTGGGACTATGTCGAGAGGTTCAACCTAGAAGCCTTGAGTATCCCCGATTTTCACCCTGAAATCTGCATCCTCGCCATGATCAGGGGACTTCGAAGAAATTCACAACTCTTCTACGAGTTCTCCAAGGATCCCCTTGACACCCTCGAAGAATTCTACCAAAGAGCAGAATAGGACATGACAGCCGAAGAACTGAGGATGGGAGGGATAAAGCCTGATCACAATCACTCTGAGGGTCAGAGTCACCAACCTCGGTACCCAACCGAGGGTGAGGGCAGACCTCAGAAACAAAGGGGGAAGAAACTAATGTCATTCACTCCCTTGAACACCGCAACGACGAACATATTGATGGCCTTGGAGAGATGAGGAACTTCAATTCAGAGACTGAAAGTTGTGAACTCAAAAAACAAAAAGAACATGAAAAAGTTTTGCCAGTTCTACCGAAACCACAAGCACGACACCAAGGACTGCTTCCAGATGAGAAAGTACATTGAATCTTTAATCAAGCAGGGGTAACTTCGTTGCTACCTGCAAATGCCGTCCCCCAAAGGAAGAAATGAAGAAGAAAGAAAATGAGAAGATGAGGACTATGACTCCGACCGACATCGCAGCCAAAGTCCCAAAAAGGATCCACCACCCCCAGTGGGACTGATCCAAACAATCACCACAGGGATACCCTCAACCAAGAAGAAAAGGAAAGTCCGATAAATATCGATGATAGAGTTTAGAAACCCAGTGAACAAGCTTGTTCAGAAAGATGGGTTCACTGTGAAGTTCCCTCATGACAAGGATATGGAGCTGGGATGTCAAAAGGAATGGAAATTTATAAGTGTGGAAAACTCTAAAGGAGGAAGGGTTTATATAGACCAAAGAAGGTAGGCGAAGCATCGCCATAATGACCCTTCGCAGGGGAAGGGATGTAATCGATGTAATGGACGCGACTGTTTGCCAGTCACCTAGTGACACGTGTCACCCAACACGAGAAACAAGGGCATGCCTTCTGACATTAGCAAACCTATGTAAGCGTAACCCAAAGTGATGAAACTACCTGGTTAGAAGACGTGATGATTCATTAGCAGGCAACAGAAGATAAAAAACTCAAAGGGGGAATATTTTCCCCATTCGAAGATAGAACTTCGGGAACATCAATAACTCGGTCAAAATCAAGGAATCCCATTTGATGCCGAAGAAACTACTTTAGCTGAAAGAGGCATCTTGAACCAAAGAGGTGCCCACTCTGAAGAAGGTTACTTTGGTTAGAAGTTAGCTATGCAATTGGGGACAATTGTCACCTCCAGTAAAGATCTCCATGCCACGCTCTCAAAGGATCAACGCCAAAGACACAGTTTCAGCTTTTCGAGGGGGGCATGTGATAGTCGAAGAGCTATGGCCTTCAAAGATCTCCTGATCAACTATCGGAAAACTACTCTTGGTAAGGACTTAGCCCTGACCTCGAGGCACACCATCGACACCACCCTCGGAAAGGTGACATGACCAACTTTGGGAAAAGGTATCTTTCACCACCTTCGGATTCACCAACTTCGAAAAAGTACATCTACCATCCTCGACAGTGGAAAACACCTCCCAAAGGTGACCCACTTTGTCGAAGGGCCTTCCCTACTATCCCTCGGTGAAAATCTCCTCCTGAAGGGGTCTTGTACCCTTAAGTAGTCTTACGGGGATACGAAAAAATGGCTAAGGAGCTTTTGACAGAGAGACCTTGCACACGCCCTTGCCCTCTAGCCAAAATGACCTACGGCCAGCTAGTGATGCCATCGACACCACCCTCGGAAAGGTGACATGACCAACTTCGGGAAAAGGTGTCTTTCACCACCTTCGAATTCACCAACTTTGGAAAAGTAGATCTACCATCCTCCACAGTGGAAAACGCCTCCCGAAGGTAACCCACTCTGCCGAAGGGCCTTCCCCATTATCCCTCGGTGAAAATCTCCTCCCAAAGGGGTCTTGTACCCCGAAGTGGTTTTACGGGGATGCGACAAAAATGGTTAAGGAGCCTCTGACAGAAAGACCTCACATATGCCTCTACCCTCTGGACAACATGACCTACGGCCAACTGGTGACGCCTACCTCCGAAGGTACGGATTGGATCTAACCAAACACGTGTCATGATCTAGGCCAACTCTAACAAACAGCCTCCTCCCTCCACCCTCCTATAAATACTTGGGAGAGACCTTGGTAAGGACACAAAGAACGTTCTTTACTCTCTACTCTCTGCTATTTTCTGACACTCTCAGATACTGACTTGGGCGTCGGAGGCTCCTCTCCCGGAAACACATTCTGGGGTGTCTCTAACCCTTGTTCTTCAAAGTCTTGCAGACACCTTCACATCGGAAGTCTCTCCTTTAGGCTAGCATGTCATACAACGAGGATGCCGCTCAGCATCACTATGCTTAGCTGATAAAGTACTTCGGTGGACTCCTTTGATTTGGCCAAAGTATCCACCTCCATATTGTCCCGCCGTGGTACATTATCTATCTGTACCCTGTCAAATTCCTGGATAAGCCTTTTTGTGAGGTTGTGGTACTTTTCCAAGTTCAGGTCTTTTGCCCGTAGTCCCCCACCATCTATCGGACGATCAGCTGAGAATCGCTGTGGGCCTTCAGATTTCTTACACCAACTCTTTTTGCCAACCGTAAGCTTGCTATAAGGGCTTCATATTCAATGACGTTATTGGTGACATTGAAACCAAACTTGATGGACTTTGATGCTTTTATACCTTCAGGTCCCTACAAAATTACTTCGGCTCCTTGATGTTCGAAACCGGAGGCACCATCGACGAAGAGTGTCCACACAGGTTCGTCACCACCGAGTCCTCCGGTGTATCTTTGGTTTTTGGTAATTCGGTGATGAAATCCGCCAATGCTTGGGCCTTTATTGCCCTTCTCAGCTCATAGATGATGTCGTATTCACCAAGCTCGATGCACCACTTTGATAATCTTCCAGAGTGGTCTACCTTCCTCATGACATCCTTAAGAGGTAGGTTACTTCGAACAATGATAGGATGTCCTTGGAAGTAAGGCCGCAGCCTTCTGCTTGCCAACACTAGAGCATAGATGGCCTTTTGTAGGAGAGGGTACCTAACTTCGGCATCGTGTAGGGACTTGCTTGAATAGTATACTGGCCACTGTTTTCCTCATTCTTCCCTTACAAGTACTAAACTTACGCCCTTTTCGACAACGGCGAGGTTGAGGACGAGAAGTTCTCCTTCCAGCAACTACCGAAGTGTCGGCAGGCGGGTTAAGTAGCTATTGAGTTCGTCCCAAGCCTTTTAGCAATCTTCGTTCCAAGGATGTTCCTCCGAACCGAGGTTACCTTCATTCTTTGCTACTTTGGTGAGCACCTTGAAGAATGGTTGGCACCAATCCCCGTGTCTGGAGATGAATTTGCTAAGGGTTGTGATTCTCCCAGTAAGCCTTTGCACATCCTTCATTTTTGTGGGAGTTCAGAATCCTAGCAGGACCTTAACCTTTGCTAGGTTGGTATCGATACCTCTTTCGGATACCATAAAATCGAGGAATTTGCCAGCCGTTACCCTAAACACACATTTCTCGGGGTTAAGACGGATCCCGAACTCCCGAAGTTGGTGGAATGTTTCCTCCAAGTCTACGATATGACTACCAGGCTATTTGCTCTTGACTATCATATCGTCGACATATACTTCTATATTTCTCCCAATTTGGGAGCTGAATACCTTGTTCATTAGTCTTTGGCATGTTGCTCCCGCATTTTTAAGGCCAAATGGCATTCTAACGTAGCAGTAAGTTCCAATTTCGGTAATGAAGGCAATTTTTTCCTCATCTTCGGGATTCATCCGAATTTAGTGATATCCGCTAAAGGCGTCGAGGAAGCTAAACAGACCACATTTGGTAGTGGAGTCTACCAATTGGTCTATTGGTGGCAAAGGATACGAGTCTTTTGGACTAGCATCGTTTATGTTTTGGAAGTTGATGCACATCCGGAGCTTATCGTTCCCCTCTTTCATTGCAACAACTACATTGCTTAGCCATTCGGGGTACTTGACCTCCCTTATTATTCTCGCCTCCGTTAACCGTTGGATTTCAATTTTAACAAAGTTGTTCTTATGCGCCGAGAGGCTACTTTTTTTTTTCTGAATAGGCTTCACCTCCGGACACACTTTAAAACAATGCTAGATTATACCAGGGTCCACCCTTAGCATATCACTCAGAGAGTAGGCAAACAGATCTTTATTCATGAATAGAATGGATACAAGCTTTTCCTTGTCACCTTCGGCCAGTTTTTTCCCTACTCAGGTACTTCGGCCCGGGACAAGCTTGACATCCTCTATTTCTATTTTTTCAAGGTTACTTCTTTCCTCTTCACTTACCGTGCTCTTTTCTCCCGAAGTCTATGTATGCAGTTTCATCGGGCTCTATCTTGCCTTCATGAAGACTTTCCTTACTTCGGGTTGATCAATGAATATTTCCACAGCCCCTTCCTTTGTGCCGAATATGACCGTTAGGTACTTCACATTTGGGCGAATGTGAAGATTACCCTGTGTCTGCCTTCCAAGGATGGCATTGTATGAAGAAGGGACATTTATGACAATGAACCTCATCATGGTGGAACCAAAGAGCTCTTTCTTGGTCTGAACCGAGGTTCCCCTTAGCATCAAGGGCAGATCGATCCATCCGAGTACAGGAAGTTCGATGGGTCCTACGTCAAAGGTAGGGGAGGTAACGGGTTTAAGATCACTCTTGGAGACGCCCAAGTTAAGAAAAGAATGAGAGAACAGAATGTCAGCATTAGAGCCATCATCGATGAGTACTTTTTTGACATCCCAGCTCCTTATCCTTGCCATTATTATGAGGGGGTTGTCATGAAGGAACTTCACCGTAGACCTGTCTTTTTGAACAAGCTGAGGGTATTCCAGTGGTAATCGTTTGGATTACTCCTGCCAGAGGTGGTGGGTGTTTTCTGGGACTTAGGTTCTGACGTCAGTCGGAATCATAGTCCTCATCCTCTCCCTTTCTATTTTTCTCCTTTCTTTCTCGGGCTTTGGGAGAGGGCATCCACAAGTAACGGCAAAGTTGCCCTTGCTTGATCAAGGATTCAATGTACTTTTTCAGCTGAAAGCAATCTTCGGTATCGTGCCCGTGGTCTCGGTGAAATTGGCAGAACTTCTTCATATTCTTCTTGTTGTCCGAGGTCATTGCCTTTGGACACTAGATTGATGTTCCTTGCCTTTCTATGGCCATCAGTATGTTCGTCCTTGTAGTGTTCAGGGGAGTGGACGACACCGGCCTCTTCCCCCTTTGTTTCCTTGGTCTACCCCCGCCCTCGATGGGGTACCGAGGTTGGTGACTTGGACCCTCGGAGTGGTTGTGATCAGACTTTGGCCCTTCCATCTTTAGCTCTTCGGCCATCATGTGCTATTCTGCCCTTCAATTGAATTCTCTGATGGTGTCAGGGGGATCTTTGGAGAGCTCGTAGAAGAGTTGTGAATCTCTCCTAAGTCCGCTAATCATGGCGACGATGCGGATTTCAGGGCGAAAGTCGGGCACACTCAGGGCTTCTTGGTTGAACCTTTCGACATAGTCCCGAATGGTCTCCCCATTCTTTTGGTCTATGTCAAACATTTGGACGGGCATTTTTGTTGTCGGTCTACTTTCGATGAACTGCTGCGTGAATGCGGTGGATAACTCATGGAAGCCCATTATGGTTTTAGGAGCTAGGGAGTTATACCACGCAATTGTCGGCCCTAACAAGGTGACTTCGAAACACTTGCAAAAGGTGGCGTCATCAGGACCATGCAACATCATGCTATGCCTATATTTCATAAAGTGGACTTGGGGGTTGCTGCGTCCATCATACGTCTCCAAGCGTGGTACTCAAAAGTCACTTGGCATAGGTGCCTCTACTACTGCACGGATGAAAGGTGACTCTTCTCCGGTGAAGGTCTCCAACAACCTTGACCAGACAGGTTTTCAAGAAACCTGCTTTTCCACCTTCTCCAGCCTCTCAAGGATTCTCTCCATGAGGATGGTAGTGTTGTCCTCTTCTTGTTGCCTGGTAGTCACTGGCAATAGAGAGTGATGTCAATTTTTTGGCGAGTAACTTCGCCGATGAGGGGACTGGGCCTTCCCGTTAGCAGATGGACTTTGTCAACGAGAAGTTCTGGGCCCCTTTGGCACCATTTCTCCAACGCGTTGTCCTCTAGAAGGTATTTTCTTCATTGAGGACTCATCGTGAGAACCCCCACTTCTGGAGCTCTGACAAGGTAACCTTGGGCTTCTCTCTTGATGGGTATTAGAAAAAGGTGCCCTTCCCCTATGAGGTGGTTGTGACCACCTTTGGTTGAGTTGTTGGGTCATTTTAGCCACGATAGAGCGCTGAAAGTCACATAGAAAACCCATCATGACCATCAGAGGATGTTCGTCCTCAGGTAAAGAAGTCTCTGCTGCAGGTTGTTTAGTTGCCGTTTGAGTTTCTAGTGCGGACTGGGACCTTGGGAGTCCCTTGTCCTTAGAATGTCGAGTCTTAACAACGGTTACCTGAGAATGGGTTCCCATTGACGGCGCCAAATGATGCCCAGCGGCATCTTCATTGAATGACATGTTAGCCTGCAAAAAGGAATTTCGATGTGAGAGTATCTGAAGCACTTAGAAGAACAAGAATTAGGAGCTCCCCGAATGTGTTTCCAGGGGAGGAGCCTCTAACACCCAAGTTAGTATCTGTGAGAGTGGTAGTAAAGAGTAGATAGCAGAGAATAAAAAGAGTCCCGTGTGCTTACCAAGGTCCCTCCTAAGTATTTATAGGAGGGTGGAGGGAGGAGGTCGTTTGACACAGCTTGTCTAGATCATGACACGTGTTCGGTTAGATCCGATCCGTACCTTCGGAGGTAGTCATCTCCAGTTAGCTGTAGGTCGTTCTAGCCAGAGGGCATGAGTGTGCATGAGGTCTCTTTGACAGAGGCTCCTTAACCATTTTTGTCATATCTCTGTAAGACCCCTTCGGGGTGTGAGACCCTTGAGGGCAAAGATTTTCCCCCTCGGGGCTATCAAGGAAGGCCCTTCGGCAAAGTGGGTCACCTTTGGGAGAATTTTTCCTTTATCGAGGATGGTGGATCTACTTTTCCAAGGTCGGTAGCTTCACAAATTCGAGGGTGGTGAAATACACCTTTTCCTCAAGTTCATCATGTTCCTTTCCGAGGGTGGTGTTGAGAATGCCCCAAGGTCAGGGCTAAGCTCCCACCGAGAGTGGTGTCAGGATAGCTGATCAGGAGATCTTGGGGGTGGTAGCCCTTTGGCTATCAATAAGTGAATCTCAAAAATAAAAAATTCCACAAAATAAGTGAATCTCAAAAGTGATAACATCTACAAAACAAGTGAATTCCAAAAAATGTATGAATCTTAAACAGGTAGAAATTCCAATAAATGAGTGAATTTCAAGAAAGTAAAATTTCACAAAATGAGTGAATCTCAAAAGTGAGAAATTTCATGAAAAGAGTGAATTTCAGAAAGGCTGAAGTTTCCACAAAATAGGTGAATCTTAAAAGTGATATATTCTACAAAATGATTGAATTTCAAAAAAGTTGAAAATCCCACAAAATAAGCAAATCTCAAAAAATACGAAATTTCAGAAATGCCAAAAATTTCACAAAATGAATGAATCTAAAAAGTGAGAAATTTCAGAAAATGAGTGAATTTCAAAAAAATTGAAGATTCCACAAAATGAGTGAATATTAAAAAAGGTAGGAAATCCACGAAATAAGTGAATTTCTTAACTAAAGCTTGTCCTATAAGAAACCTTGAGAGCTGAAAATGTCTAGAAATACCTTAAAAATACCTTAAGAATGTCTCAAAATTAGCTTTGAGAAAAACAATACCTTAAGAAAATAACGTTCCAAACATGCCTTTATGATGAGGATTGTTTTGGAAAATGGTATGACAACACATGGATGTCAACCCCTCAAGTTTGCCCCCTTAGCATGAAAATAAGTTATGATATCTTTAGGACTAAAAACTTACCCTGATTTTGATTTTGACAACTCCTAGTTGGATATCCATGTTACTGTCTTTTGATCTTACTTTAATGAAACTCATGTTGAATTGTTGCTATCTTTAAGATTCAAAATTGAACTATCTCCCAATAACCTAGCTTATGTGTGGCAGAACAGGGCCCTAGTGCCCTGATTTACTAACACTGGTAGGCTCTTAGGAAACTATGATCCTACTTAGGTTACAGTTGACTAATTATTACTCATGAAGTATCTTAAATCATTACGTGCAACTAGAAACTTAGCCTACCGTACATAGAAAATATGGATTCATCGTCCTGGCTATGCAATAACAATTAAATTAAAACATCATTGAAAACAGTGCCGTAGCAGTTAATGAAACATAAATCAAAACAAACCAAGACATAAAAATTTTAGTTGCTTTAACTTCAAGTAACAAGTATGTGCATACATCTCAAACTTATATGTATCTAAATGTAACTTTAGTGTTATACACACGAATGGACACCAGTACAGGCAATCTTTTGTATGAAAATACCATAAATTTAGAAGAAACAACTTATATCTACTAAGATCCATCCTTAGCTCTTCATCTTAGCAAGCTAGCTTCAAGTGATGAGCCACACTTTCCTTGTACTTACTTAGCCTCAAACTGTAAGGCAAACACTTTAGTTAGTACTAGCTTATGTTATAAGTAACTTAGAAACATAAAGTTTCCTACTTAGAGAGTACCTTTGAACCAATAAAACTTAGCCTTAACAGTCACTCCTTACCAACTGTTAAGCCCGACTAGCCCGCTTAAAACCTGCACAATACTTAAGGGTGAATACTCTAAAGTACTTTGTAAGGGATTCAGTACCTGCAGGGGGAAAGATATGTAAGCATGCAAAGCACAACAAACATATATATGTAAAGCATACAAAATAAAACAAGCAACCAACTACATAACCAGAGTCAAGAATAAAAACAACAAACAATGCAAATAATGGATGGATGAATGAATGAATGAAATATGCACATGCAAATGCACTTACGACTTCCTTACACCTGTAGGTGCTAGATTTATCGTGAGCTCATATGGCTGAGGTACTTGGATACTTGCCCTTAACAGGAAACTTTCTGGACATTTCATAGGATTGGCGACGTGTCGCCAATCAATACCAATTTCCATGACGCATCACCAATACCTCAAAAACAGGCACATCGACAACTGTGGCGACCCATTGCCGCGACAACTTTGACATCCGGTACTGTTTTCTTCATAACTTTTCGCTCAAGTGTCCGATTAAAGCGATTCTAGATTCCACACGAAGCTAAGAAGGAGTAATATCACCTCCATGCCTTCACCACCCTAGAATGGCTCAAGTTTAAAGGTAATTTAGTTCAAAGTGAAGGCATGTTTTAAAGGCAAATATGATCACAATGGGTACCATTAGTTGGGTGCAAAGTTTAGTACTATCAAAAGCCTAGTTGGGACTTTAGATTTGAGGCTTCGATGCTAAAACCTTAATGCACCTACATGGGATGCCGAAGAACTTAGTAAATGAGTTCAACCATGATCATTGCCACTACACTAGTGTGAAAAAAGTAATGGTGGATAAGAGAACACCATGGATGAAGGCTTAGTGCACTTGTTGCCTAGCCAAGCTATGCCTTGAGGTACAAGTGAAAGCCTAATGCATCCTTGGTAGGTTTAATGGGTGGAGACTTAGTACACAAGTGACCTAGTCAAGTCTAAGAACTTGAGGTACTATGTGGAGGCCTGGTACACCTAGTGAATTTCTTACAGTGCAAGCAAGGAGCATCCACCATGTTCACATGCACAACAACTAAAGGAAGGTTATGTTACTGCATCAGTTAGTAAGCTAAGGCTTACTTGGAGTAAGTTAGTGGCCAGAACTTGCTAGGCACGAAATGATGCACCGTAAGGAAGACTAGGATGAGGAGGGGTGGGACCTAGGTATATGCACATATATAAGACCCTCAGGCTGCAAGTGCACGCAGCAGGTTTCATATCCATGTATATGTCGAGTCCTCAGGATTTTTCTTGATGGTTGAAGAACCCTTACTGAGAATCTTTGATTCTCACTCCCTTATTTTTTGTTGTGCAATTTTGGGCGTCGTTGAGCCAGCAACCATTAAGGATTGTTGAGCTAGGCTTGTGAGTAGGTATTTGGTTTGTTTGAATCTTTATGATTCTAGTTTGTGGGTTACTTGTTGGTTAAGTTATTATACTAACTACAATTGTCTTTTTAGCCTACAGAAGCTATGAAAGCACAAGGGAGGGCTTGCGAAGCTTGCCACTGGGAGTTTGTTCTAAGGTGGAAGCCTGGTTTTGGATGATTGCATAGTAGGATTAAATAACTAGAAGCATAAAGGTTTTAACTAGTGCACATATAATCAATTAGCCAATTGCGACTAGTGTGGGACAAGTTCCCATAGGCTTCTTGGATAGGTCCACGAAGGGTTGTGTCAGAAACCCTACAAAGCTGGCCGGACATAGGAGGCACAAGTATGAACCCCAAATGACACAGAAGGGTGCACCCAGAGAGCATCCTTGAGAGCTTTTGGGGCCAATTTGTTTTCTTGGATTTATTTTCTTACTTAGGATGATTATTTAAATTATTTGTAGACCTGGAAATCAGGTTATGGAGCATGAAAAATATGCCACATGAATTCCTTGAGTTTTTGTGCTAAAAGATTGTTTCAAACCCTTGTTTCATTAGGATTGCTTCTTTTACTAGGTTTAGGGTTTCTATTCCTAAACTTTGTATGGCTGGTTACCTTAGCTTAGAATACTATAAATAGGGCCTGAAATTCATGGATTCAACATCGATTAATAAGAATACAAGTTACTTTGAGCAATACTTTTCTTTCTTGTTCTTTTTTTCAACTTCTTCGTGCACTTGTGCCCAAGTGCTTCTCTTCTTTTCGAATTTCTTCTAAATTCTCTACTTCAAATCTTTCTCTCACATTTTCTTCTATTTTTAACTTCTTTTCTTTCTCTCTCAATCAATTTCTTAATCTTCAACAAAAGTTGGTGGAGCATCAATTTCAAGTATTCTTCTGAACTAGGATCCGTGGGCAACAAGCAACACATCATTTATGTTCCTTGGGTGTTCTACAAGTGCGGTTTTGTTCCATTGGTGATGAGTGGTATTTGGTAATCTAGTTTTGTGGTTTCTATATGCTCTTTCTCTGTCAAGTATTATTTAGCCTCTTCCTAAATCATGATTTATTTTCTTCTTTTCTCCTGGAGTTTTCTCTGTTCCTTGGGTTTCTTGGCCATGTAGTTTTGTTTCATTGATGTTGACTAATTTTTGATGTTCTAGATTTAAGTTTTCTATATGTTCTTTCTTTGTTTGCCATCCTCTGGCCTCGTATTTTTTTTCTTTTTCCTTACTTCTTCTGAATTGAAATTTCTTAATAGTAGTCAAATCTTGATTTCTATTTTGGTTTTCTTCTAGAGTTTTTTATTTTCCTCAGATCTGTTAGCAGTGTACTTTTTGTTTTATTGATAATAAATGGTTTTTTTTAGTTTGGTTTTGAGCTTTCTTGTGTTGTTTCTATTTTAGACGTGACTAAGATTTGAATTTGGAAACATGGATAAGACTTGCATTTCAGTTTGGTTTAGGATCTTATTCATTAAAAATAGAAGTTTCCCCGACAGATCAACCGTGTAACTGGGCTAAAACCTACAGAGCTTGGTAGACCAAACTTTTAACCCTAATTTAGAGAGCTTGGATCCTCTTTCCTACTAATCTTGGGGTTAAAAACTGAAGTAATCTAGCACGTACTAGAACTTTACGTTAATTTCCCCATTCAACACCAAACAGGTTCTCCAATACTTGTATATTTCTATGAAACGCAAAATAGAAACTGCAATATTTTTGATAGCCGAAATGCTATCGCCCCATTAACCTGAGAACTTCGGCTGGATATCATGCTCGGTAAATCTGATGTCACCCATAAAGAGAGCCAGTACCGACCTCAGAAAGGAGGAAGTCTGACGCCTTGGGCACACGACCTCGGTAGTCCGCCAGCGCTCTCGAGGATGACAGTGCCAACCTCGGGAAACTAGCGTGTTGCTTCCCTCGAAAAGGCGACCAAACCAGCTCCGGGGGAGAAGGACCAGCCACTTTCGGCAGGAGAGAATCCCCCCGAAGGAGAAACTTCAAAGCTAGGGAATCCCCTGAACTACTAGTACAACTCCGGGAGAAGGGTTCTCACTTCAAAGGGCGACCTCAACCAAGGGGACCTCGGGGGTACGGCAGAAGTAATTAAAGAGCCTCTAACATGTCGCCCGCACACGCTACACGTTGCCCTTATAGGCGCTCTGACACGCCGACGCCGCCTACGTCTTGGCATGTAGGGCTATGCTTGCCCTAGCCCGTGGCCTGAGGAGCCTGCAGGTGGCTAGAGGCCCCCATGCCCAGAAGTATAGATTACATCCGACCGAACACGTGTCACAATCTAAATGGGCTATCCCCTCTTATATATATCAGGGAAATGGTCTCAGCAAGGGATCCTTTTTCTCCTCCCTCAAAAGAAAATGTGACAGGCAAGAATCTTTGGCCCTCAGTACTCCCTTTCCACCTCCAAAACACTGACTTGGGCATCGGAGGCTCCTCCCCAGAAAAAGACTCCGGGGACCTCCTAACCCTTGTTTTCTGAGTATTTCAAGTAGATCCTCCTGGGAAATCTCCACTTCAGGCGTTCCCCCACACCAGAAGTCCCTCTCGATCACACTATGTCATCCGATGAAGATGCT
Source organism: Aquilaria sinensis (assembly GCA_005392925.1). NCBI lineage: Eukaryota > Viridiplantae > Streptophyta > Magnoliopsida > Malvales > Thymelaeaceae > Aquilaria > Aquilaria sinensis. Next base: position 34,834 of record SMDT01003168.1, on the reverse strand, counting down.
GCTGGGCATCATTTGGCACCGTCTGTGGGAACCCACTCCTAGGTCACCGTCGTTGAAACTCGGCGTTCTAAGGACAAGGGACTTCCGAAGTCCTCGTTCGCGCCAGAGGTTCAACTGGCAACCGAACAAACTGCAGCAGACACTTCCTTGCCTGAGGATGAACGTCCTTTGACTATTACCATGGGCTTCCTGCGCAAGTTCCAATGCTTTGTCATGGCCGAAATGATGCAGCAGTTAGACTAAAGATGGCCGCAGCCAAATCTGGGTCGAAGGCCTTCCTCACCAGTACCTCGTTGGGATAAGAGTCCCAGGTCAACTCACTGGAGTTCGGGAAATGTAGATCAACGAGATGAGTCCTCGACGGAAAACATACCCCTTGGGACAGGACCTGCAGGGGAAACAGGGTCAAAATGACCTAAAACTCCCTGTCGAAGGAGTTCTTCACCTGAAGAGAAGTCGCTATCTCCTTGGCGCCGTAGTCACTCCCCGAGGAAGAGACGTCAGTCTCCATTCCTGGAAACCTATAGGCAGCAAGAAGAAAAGCCCAATGCCACACTCCTTATGGAGAAAATCTTAAAGAGGCTAGAAAGAGTGGAGAGGTAGGTAGCTCGAAAGCCCGTCTGGGCTAGGTTGTCAGAAACTTTCAATGGAGATGAATCACCTTTCACCCGAGCGGTGGTCGAAGCACCCATGCTGAGCGACTTTCAGGTACCTCGGTTGGAGACCTATGACGGCCGAACTGACCCCCCAGGCTCATCTGACCAAATACAAGCGCAGCATGGTGTTGCACGATGCTGATGACCCCATCTTGGGCAAATGTTTTGAGGTCACCCTCACGCGGACCAGCAACGGCGTGGTACAACTCATTGGCTCCTGGAACCATTATGGAGTTCCAAGAGTTGTCTACTGCCTTCACGTAGCAGTTCATTGGGAGCCGGCCAACGGCGAAGATGCCTGTCCAAATGTTCGACATAGCGCAGAAAAATGGGGAAACCATTCGCGACTATGTCAAAAGATTCAACAGGGAAGCCTTAAGTGTTCCAGACTACAAGCCAGAAATAGGTATCCTGGCCATGACACGAGGACTTCGAAGAGACTCTCAGTTGTTCTATGAGTTTTCCAAGGATCCCCCCGACACGTTTGGTGAATTTTAACGAAGGGCTGAGCAGCACATGACTGCTGAAGAACTAAGAATGGGAGGCCCAAAACCCGACCACATTCGCACCGAGGGGCCGAGCCAGTAAGCTCGCTACCCAACCGAGTCAGGGGGATGGGCTCGAAAGCTTAGAGGAAGGAAGCCATTGGCTTTCACCCCTCTGAACACCTCAAGGATGAACATCCTTATGGTAATGGAAAGGCAAGGAGCTCAGATCCAAAGACCAAAGGCCATGACCTTGGACAACAAAAAGAATATGAAGAAGTTCTGCTAGTTCCATTGGGACCACGGGCATGATACCGAGGACTGCTTCCAGCTGAGGAAGTACATTGAATCCTTGATAAAGCAAGGTCAACTCTGACGTTACTTGCGGATGCCCTCCCCGAAGGGGAGAAGAGAAGAATAGGGGAAAGGAGATGACAAGGAATACGATTCTGACAGATGTCAAAACCGAAGCCCGACAAGGTGTCCGCCACCCCCGGCAGGAGTGATACAAATGATCACAACAGGACTGCCATTGGCAGAAAGGAAGAGAAAGGCTAGGGAGATTTCGGTAATGGAACATGCGAACCCATCAAAAAAGCTGGTTCGGAGGGATGGGTCCACCGTCATATTTCCCCATGATGATCCACTGCTGGTTATGGCAAGGATAGGTAGCTGGGACGTCAAGAGAGTATTGCTTGACGATGGTTCAAACGTGGACGCCCTATTCTCACACCTGCTACCAAGTCTGGGTATTTTAAGGAGCGACCTCAAGTCCATCACTTCTCCTACTTTTGGTGTAGGGCCGTCCGAACTCCCCGTCCTCGGCTGGATTGATCTCCCCTTGATGCTAAGAGGAACTTCGGTGAACAACAAGGATGACCTGTTTGCCTCCGTAATGACAAGGTTCATCGTCATAGATGTCCCTTCCTCATATAATGCCATTCTTGGAAGGCAAACACAAAGGAGCCTCCACATCCGCCTCGATGTGAAATACCTAACTGTCACCTTTGCCACCAAGGATGGAGATGCTGAGATCTTCATCGACCAGGGTGAGGTGAGGAAAGTGTTTGTTAGGGCGAGGAAAGCCCCAGTGACGAACTGCATGCAAACTACGGAAACGAAGGTCTTACCCGCGGAAGAGTCAGAAGGATAAGGAACAAAAGATCCTAAGAAAGTAGAAACGGAAGAAATAAAGCTTGTCCCAGGCTGAAATACCCGAATAGGGAAAAAATTGGCCGAAGGTGACAAGGAAAACCTTGTATCTTTCCTACTGATGAATAAAGATCTGTTTGCCTACTCGTCGAAAGACATGCCTGGGGTAGACCCCCGCATAATACAGCATAGCCTTAAAGTGAGCCTAGAGGCAAGGCCTGTTCGCCAAAAAAAGCGAAGCCTCTCGACACACAAAAACAACTTCGTCAAAACCGAAGTCCAACACTTGATAGAGGCGGGTGTAATCAGGGAGCTCAAATACCCCGAATGGCTAAGTAATGTGGTTATCGCCACAAAAGAAAGAAGCGACAAGCTCCGAATGTGCATCGACTTCCAAAATTTAAATGATGCTTGCCCTAAGGATTTGTATCCTTTCCCACCAATAGACCAGTTGGTAGACTCAACTGCTGAGTATGGACTCCTGAGCTTCCTCGATGCCTTCAGTGGGTATCATCAAATCAGAATAGACCTCGAAGATGAGGAAAAAACCGCCTTCATCACCAAAGTCGGTACATATTGCTATGTCAGAATGCCCTTCGGGCTCAAGAATGCAGGAGCCACCTACCAGAGGCTGATGAACAAGGTCTTCAAAGACCAAATAGGGAGAAACATGGAAGTCTATGTTGATGACATGATAGTCAAGAGCAAGTTGCCTGGCAGTCATATCACATATTTGGAGGAAACCTTCCACCAACTTAGAGCATTCAGAATTCGCCTTAATCCGGAAAAATGTGTCTTCGGCGTAAGCTCAGGCAAGTTCCTCGGGTTTATGGTATCGAAAAGAGGTATTGATATGATCAAGGAAGGCACACATGGAGAAGGCAAGGACCCATTGAAGGTTTCTAGTGGACCTATGACAAGGAAGAAAGCTAAGGAGCTCTCAAGTGCACTACAAGCCTTTGTTTCAAGTTTCTTCATGGAGAATGGACATGAAACTTCACAAGGAGCTGCTGGAACTTTCAAGACACCATATGGAGATGATGGATATGCTTGGTACTCAGTTCTGGAGTGCTTAGACAAGTCACAAAATAAGGACACCAAGGACACCACTCAAAGTGCACCATTTGAGCCACCTTAAGTGTTCTTGATGCATTTTGTGCCCATAAGCTGGATTTTTGAGCTCTAACTTTCCAGACCTCTTTTTCCACATCTAAGAGGAAGATTCATGTCATTGGAACTCAAAGATTCAAGCTGGGAGCTGAAGATACAAGTGAAAGCCCTAAAGTGCCCAAAAATGCACCCGAAAAGGCTATTTGGGGGTTTTCGGGTTTAATCTTGTATTTGCATTTTATTTTCGTTCAATTCCTGTTTAGATACATTATTTAGGATGTTATTTAGGCTATGAAATTAATTCAGGTCGCTTAGGACAGGTGGCATACGCTGCATACACAAAACAAGTTAGAAAGGGTTTAGGAATCCTAATTGGACTAGGTTTTCTTGAGTCCTTTGTAACTAGGTTTCCTAGGTGACTTGGGCTGCGAATTTTGCCCAGATTTTTACCCTAGTTTAGGCCTATATAAAGGCACATATTCTGGATGTAAACACACAGATTAATGCCGAAATAATATTGCTCTTTGGAGAGGTTTTCTCTTTGGTTCTTTGTGGACTGCCTTGGTGCACAAGTGTGCTTGTGTTCTTGGAGTTCTATACTTCTCGTTTCTAATCACAGGTTGATTAGGGGTGGGGGTTTTAAACCCAGTATTTTTGATGTCTTGTGGAGCTTGAATCTTATCTTGGGCGTGTTTCATGGTCTTTATACCATAGGGGTTCGCATCAGGTATCGATGCCAACCCAAAAAAATTCAAAGCGCTACTCGAATTCTGAACTCCTGTTACAACAAAGGATGTGAAAAGGCTCACGGGGAGGATAACGTCCCTTAGCAGATTCATTTCTAGGTATAGGGATCACTACCGGGCATTCTTTAAGGTCCTTACCAAGGCGGCAAAAAGTGCCGGCAACCTCGAAGACAATGACCATCCTTGGAACGAAGATTGCCAAAAGGCCTGGGAAGAGCTCAAACTCTATCTAGCTTGCCTACCCACTTTTCGACAACCACGAGAAGGAGAACCTCTTGTATTATACCTCACCATTACCGAAAAAGCACTGAGTTCGGTTCTCATGAAGGAAGAGGGGGCAGAGCAATTGCCAGTATACTATGTGAGCAAGTCCCTACATGGCGCCGAGGTCAGGTATCCCCTGCTACAAAAAGCTATCTATGGCCTGGTGCTAGCAAGAAAGAGACTACGCCTGTACTTTCAGGCTCACCCCATTATTATCTGAAGTAACCTACCTCTTCGGGATGTCATGAAGAGAGTAGATCATTTGGGAAGACTTTCCAAGTGGTGCATAGAACTCGGCGAGTATGATATTACTTATGAGCCAAGGAAAGCAATAAAAGCCCAAGCCCTAGCAGACTTCATTACTGAAGTACCTATGGCCAAAGGTGAACAATCGGACCTCAAAAAAAGTGAGCCAGAATGGACTCTGTTTGTAGATGGGGCCTCCGGCTGCGAGCACCAGGGAGCTAGGGTAATCATTCGTGGCCCCGAAGCACTTGAAGTCATGAAATCCATCAAATTTGGGTTTAACCTCACCAACAACATGGCGAAATACGAGGCTCTCATAGCAGGGTTGCGCCTGACCAGAAAGATTGGTGTAAGAAACCTAAAAGCTCACAGCGATTCCCAGCTAGTGGTGCGGCAGATGGCAGGGGACTATAGTGCAAAGGACCCAACTTTGGCAAAGTATCATGAGTGCGTATAAAAGCTCATCCAGGAGTTCGACGCAGTGCATATTAAAAATGTACCTCACTGAGACAATGCCGAAGCGGATAGCTTGGCCAAATCAAAAAGCTTTGCTGAAGTGTTAAGCCACCCAAGCATAGCGACATTAAGCATAGCAGCCTCGGACAAAGGGTGGAAAGATCCTATAAAGAAGTATCTTACAACCGAAGAGCTTCCCGAAGATCTTTACGAAGCGGCAAAAGTGCGAAGACGTTCCGGACGATATTTCCTAATTGGGGAAGAATTATACCGACAAGGGTACACGAGTCCACTACAAAGGTGTGTCAGTGAAGAGGATGCTAAGATGGTTCTCGAGGAAGTCCATAAGGGGGCTTGTGGTTCCCATATCGAAACTAATGCCTTGGCGGGAGTAATACTCCGCCAAAGGTACTTCTGGCCCACCTTAAGGAAAGACGCAAGGCAGTTCGTCAGGAAGTGTGACAATTGCCAAAGACACGCCAGCATCCAAAGACTGCCCTCAGAAATAATAACCTCGGCAGACTACCCTTGTCCCTTTGCAGTTTGGGGCATAGATCTCATCGGGCCGCTCCCGACAGCACCTGGAGGAGTGAAGTTCTGTGTAGTAGCAGTGGATTACTTCACCAAATGGGTCGAGGTAGAACCCTAACAACTATTTCGGCAAAAAATATACAAAAGTTCATCTGGAAGAACATGATATGCAGATTTGGCATACTGAGGGTGATAGTGGCCGATAATGGTTCCCAATTTACAGACAAGGGATTCCAAGAATTCATCACCAACCTCGGAATAAAAATGCACTTCGCCCCGGTAGCTCATCCCAAGAGCAACGGACAAGTAGAGGTATCCAACAAAACCATAAAAGAGGGTCTGAAAAAGAGGTTAGGGGAAGCAAAGGGAAAGTGGCCAGGAAAACTTCCTAGTGCGCTGTGGAGTTATCGGACAACACCCCGATGGGCCACGGGGGAGACACCTTTTTCACTCGTCTTCGGCACAGAGGCCGTTATCCCTATCGAGGTAGTACGGCCATTAGTTAGAATACAAGTGTTTGATGAAGGAGGAAACGACCTCAGTTTGAGAACTAAGCTTGACCTGATTGACAAACTTAGAGAGATGACCGAACTCAGAAGAAAAGCCTTCCAGCAAAGAGTGGCCACAGCTACGAATCTATGCGTTAAGCCAAAAGGAATAAGGAAAGGAGACCTTGTTCTCCGAAAGACCGAATTCGAGCCCCGAAGGCAGTCCCACAGGGTACTTCGGGCAAACTGGGAAGGGCCTTACTTGGTCCTTGACGAAGTCCGAAAGGAAGTCTATAAGTTTGGCGACTTCGAAGGTGGAGAATTGAAAAATACATGGCATTCGGATGCCTTGAAGAAATTCTATACTTAGACTTTGGTAAGAAATTGTATGAGTTAGAAAGAGTTTCTAAGTACAAAAATTTTCCTTCCACCAAAGAACTCTCACCAAACAAGGCTTAGAAACTTGCAAAATTTACTTATTCCTTCTAAAGTCGATTGGGTCATTCTCCCAAAAAGTAAGTTCATTGCAAGTAAGCCAAAATTTGGCTTAAGGGAATTCATCGAAAACGAACGTTTTTCTGAAGACGACTAATAGAGCAAGCAAAAAAGTATTTTCTGAAGTCCCTTGATCGAAAGTGGTTTGGATAACTGAGAAATAAAAGTTATTGCTCAAAGACTTAGCCAAATTATGGAAAGGGGAAAAATTTCATTGAAGAAGGCCTTATTACAAGGAGAAGGTTACAAGAAGAAAAATTACAAAGAAAAAGAAGGCAAAGGTCCTAAAACATCTAAAGGACCCCGGCGTCCTGGGAAGCTCCCGCTCCTGTGTCCTTAGCCACCGCCTTCAGTGCCGGAGGAGGGGCGAACGGCAAGTTGGGGTGCTCGATTTTTGACCAAGTCCACCGAGGCTCCTCGGGGATGTCCAGGCCAGCTAAGAAGGAAAGGTCGAGGTCTAGGTACTTATTCAAAACTTGGTAGCGAGCCATACAGAAGCCGTCCTGGAAGGCAACCTTGGTCGCCTGAACGGCCTTGTCTTTCTCAAGGGATAACTCCTCCACCTCATCCTAAAGGCCAGCAACCTCATTTTTCAGCGCCTTCACCTTCTTCTTCTTCGGCTCCTTCTTCAAGGCCTTGACCTCGGCTTGAAGTTCAGCGTTATCAGCAAGCGTTTTCGCCAGGAGAGCAGAGTCTTCCTCTTTCCCCTTTTGATAGGCCTCATTGGCGAAAGTTAGGCTCACCACCTTCGGGCCAAGGTCGGACATCTTCTGGGAAAAATCTTTCAAGAACTCTTTTTAGCCCTTCAAGAATTCCCCCCAAAGTTTTGCGACCTCCTCCTTGGCTATGCGGCTCAACTCTGCTTTTTTGACAACAGAGTTGGTGCAGAAGACCTTGGCCTTCTCCAAACAGTCCTCGGTCCAAGTTCGAACCGAAGCTTGCTTTGCCGCCTAAGCCCGGAGGTATCCACTATACCCCAGAAGCTGCAAAAAAGGAGAAGATACTTAGTCAAAAATGCACAAGGGGAGCGAAGTACATAGAAAAGTGGGGAGAAAAAATAAAGGGCCTGAAGAAGTACCTGTGCAGCATGCTCAGAAATTTTGGAGGCGAAGGTCTCCTCGTTAGCGCACTTTTCGGCAAGCGCCTTGAAGGAAGCATGCGTGAGTATGCCCCTCGCCATCTGGGGAGCCATTTGCTGGCAGTCCTTCATGAACGACCACAAAGGCTCCCTCGGAACCTTGTCCTTCGGGACATGGAAGTCCCGAAAAGCCCGCCTTCGGGTGTGGTCCACCACCCAAGATGAGGGCACCAATTCTCTTGCAAAATTAAAAGTACAAGTCTCGTTAAGGCAAAGTTTCTTAGTCATACATCAAGAAGATTAAGAGAAAAAGTGTCTAAGGGACAAACCTGGCGCAACCTCAATGACATCGTCAACGGAGTCTCTGACCTCCTCCACGTCAGTAGGAAGGTGTTTGCCCCTACTTTTTCGGCGCTCTTCGAGTTCCTCAACAGAAAGGTCTGCAGCCGAGGAACCCAAAATATCTGCCGAGGTGGCAGGACTCCGAGAAGCTGCACTGGTGGCCACCTCGGTCGGCAGGACGGTTGGGACCTCAGGTTTGCCGCCAACCTCCATGACATCCTCCTGTGGCGGGGGAAGGGCGTCCTTCTTCACCTTCTTAGCCGTAGACGGCCCACTCCCAGATGTCTTACGCCTCCTAGAGGCGCCCTTCTTTGTTTGTTCCCCCTTTTCGGCTTGGCCGAGAAAGAGGGACTTGTAGTAGGCAGTAGACTCGTCGCCCATCTCTGAAAAAGAAGGAAAACATCAGTGTAAGTCCAGGCGGGTACTTATACTAAAAATTTTGGAAGAAAACTTATTTTCAAAAAAGGCTTCATAAGTGACCTCCATCCGAAGAAACATCACTAGCCAAGACTCTTTCCCGTCGATGGCAGGAGCTGGCATGGCGAGGTCCGTCTTGTGCTTCTTAACTACCCCCAACTCCCGATGGACCTTCTTGGTCATGAGCCTCCACATGATGGGGAAGGGGTAGAGGGAGCGTGAAGGGACCTTGGCATCCCAGTCGGCGATAGCACGGATACATCTGTCGAAGTCCACAAACCTCGCCGCCAACTCGGGAGTTAGCAGCTTCTTGGGGTCCACGACATCCGTCTCCAGCTTTCCCCGAGCCCACTTGGTCGGGACGTACGACCAGGCCTCCGCCACCTTTAGGAAGAAGAACTTCCTTTGCCACCCTCGCCAGCTATCTTTAGTAGCGAAGGTGAACATGAACTTTTTGCTCCCAGATCCCCAAGGTAACATGAAATAAAAGCCACCCTTCGGGACCGGATAGAGCTTATAGTACTGCATGAACAGGATGAAGTGAGGCTCTATTCCGAAGACCCCGCACATGTAGAGGAAGGCGTTAAAATAACAGTATGAGTTCGGAGGAAGCTGATTCACGGCTATGCCATGAAATTGGCAAAATTCGCAAATCATCCTCGGGGGAGGAAACAGAAGTCCGGCCTTTAGTTGGGCTCGAAAAACGATAACCTCATCTTCTTGGTTTATAAAACTGTAATGACCGAGATGAGGTAACCTCGTGACGGCATAAAAGGGAAGAAAAAATTTGGTTGTCCACTTCTCTAATTTCTCCGAAGTGGAGCAACAAGGGTGAGACATGAGTGGTTGCCAACTCTCGAGGATGGGTTGAACAGACATAAGGGGGACAGGTTCGACAGGCACGAGGGGGATAGGTGAAGACATGATTGGCAAAAAGTGACTTCGAGCAAAAAAGAATCGAGGGACTTCGGGAAGAAGAAAAATGACTTCGGGAAGCTAGAAGAAAGCAGAAAATGAAGAAACTGAAGGACCTTTAGAATTAGAACCCACCAAAAGTTTTGCCGAAATCAGGGTTTGAGGATGTCATCGTGAATGGTGGCCGGAAATCGCACTGCCGTAAAGAGGGAAGAAAAGGCACGAAAGCAAATGAGAGCAAAGAGAAAGCAAGTGAGGATTATGACAGAAGGAGGTTTATATAGATCAAGGAAGGTGGCTTAATCGACGTCATAATTGCTCCGCGAAGGCGAAACGTCACCATAATTGCCCTCGTGCGCGAAAATACATGCCTGGTGTAACCGACGTGACTGCCCCCAACCAGTGCCCATGATGTGTCACCCAATGCGAGAAACTAGGATGCACTTTCTGACATCCCGAAAACCCGGGCACGCCGCTCCAGATTGACACGCCTAGTTTTGAAACGCGACGGTCCACTGACCTACGGCAAAAAAAGTAAAGAAATTAGGTATCTCGAGAACACCAAAGGACAGACAGTGACACCTGTCCAAACAAGGCTTGTCTCCTAGTGACGAAGTGCCTTCTTTGTGAATGTCACACTCCGAGTCCTAAAAAGTGCCCCCGAAGGACCGCTAGCCGAAGTCTCCACTCCGGCTTTCTGAGGGAGGGGCATGTGATAGCTGAAATGCTATCGCCCCATTAACCTGAGAACTTCGGATGGGTATCATGCTCGGTAAATCCGATGTCACCCATAAGGAGAGCCAGTACCGACCTCGGAAAGGAGGAAGTCTGACGCCTTGGGCACACGACCTCGGCAGTCCGCCAGCGCTCCCGAGGATGACAATGCCAACCTCGGGAAACTAGCATGTTGCCTCCCTCGGAAAGGCGACCGAACCAGCTTCGGGGGAGAAAGACTAGCCACCTTCGGCAAGAGAGAATCCCCCCGAAGGAGAAACTTCAGAGCTAGGGAATCCCTCAAACTACTGGTACGACTCCGGGAGAAGGGTTCTCACTCCGAAGGGCGACCTCAACCAAAGGGACCTCGGGGGTACGGCAGAAGCAATTAAGGAGCCTCTGACATGTCGCCCGCACACGCTACACGTTACGCTTATAGGCGCTCTAACACGCCGATGCCGCCTACGTCTTGGCATGTAAGGCTATGCTTGCCCTAGCCCGTGGCCCGAGGAGCCTGCAGGCGGCTAGAGGCCCCCACGCCCAAAAGTACAAATTACATCCGACCGAACACATGTCACAATCTGAACGGGCTATCCCCTCTTATATATATCAGGGAAATGGCCTTAGCAAGGGATCCTTTTTCTCCTCCCTCAAAAGAAAATGTGACGGGGAAGAATCTTTGGCCTTCAGTACTCCTTTTCTACCTCCAAAACACTGGCTTGGGCATCAGAGGCTCCTCCCCGGAAAAAGACTCCAGGGACCTCCTAACCCTTATTTTCTGAGTATTTCAGGTAGATCCTCCTGGGAAATCTCCACTTCAGGCATTCCCCCACACCAAAAGTCCCTCTCGGTCACATTATATCACCCGATGAAGATGCTGCTGGGCATCAATTATGTTGCTACAATTCTTTCTGCCAGGAGCCGAAACCAAGTTTCATCGTTGTTCAGTCCAATTAGTCATCGCCCAACCTTCCCATTAAGGAATTATCTTATAATCTAGAGCATCAATACATTAACCAAAACCATGACTTTAACCAATAATGCCTTAATACATTAACCAAGACTCTTATAATCAAAATAGGTTTTGCTTCTCAATTCCCAATGGCTAAAATGCCTGAATACATTGACCAACAATTCTCCCAATTGAAGAACATTAACCAAAACCAAGACTTTAGCACAAATTTACTAGCTCAGGTAAAGTAGGAAAGGAAGCACTAGCAGTGATTACTGATAACTGAAACCCGAATTAGACATAATTATTATCAAGTTATGGAGCTTCAGGCCTAATTTATAAATAAAGGCTCAATGAAGCCTATTAGACTAAAAAACTAGGGCATCAGGGGCAGAGCCAGAAATTTTCTTAAGTAGGGGCAAAAACTATATATATTAAAAATAATGAGGGCATATAGCTACATATTCTAAAAAATTATGAGGTCAAAGAGCTCAATTATCATAAGTTTATACTTAAAATGTGTAGTTTTTTTTTAAAATTGAGTGAGGGCAGATGCCCCTGCTCGGTACTGAGTGGCATCACCCCTATAGGGCACGATCTCACTAAGCCCACTTGTTGACTATATATATAGGGAGTATCTCTCTCACCTTACCCTGCGTTCTACATAATAACTACACTAACTTAAGCATCAAAGGGCCTCTTCCAGGACACACTCGAGGGCTCTCTTAACACCCCTCTTCATGACTTTATACCTAGGTGAACGAAGCTGGCCAATGATCGAGGGTTTCCACTATCTAACTTGGAACCCCTAAGTGATTTGACTATCAAATGGCATTGTCTGTGGGAACGCAACATGCGCCCCAATCACTAATCACGATGACACCAACAATGTTCATTGTCAAGGGACTATGGCCACCGGTGGAAACCGGGCCTCGATCCGTATCTAGCTACTGGTACTGAAACCTATGCACTACCAGGATCGTCACATCGGAGGAGGAGAAGAGCCGATGGCGAACTCGCCAGTCCTCCGACCCAGTAAAAAACACTGAATGTGGCGGCTTCGCCTCCAACCGAGGCAATACACTACAAAACAGCAGTGGCCATCACCCACGTAAGCGCAGCCGTGGCCTGACCAAGGTCGACGACTGCTCGGTTTCTCTCGTCCAGCCTGAAACCTCACGCTCTGATGATGGGACGCCCATCTTACTTCCGGAAAAGCACCGGTTTTGCTGAGGTCGACATGAAGTTCTGGGTAGTTGGCGGTTGCCAGCCCTTGCAGACGTATGGTATCGGGCGGAGTATCACAAAAGCCCTTCTTGCTTCCTGTCTAGGGCGCACAGATGAGCAGTTTTTGGAACGGCCCTAGCCATTGTTTGCCATAATTTGGCCGCTGCAGAAACAGGTCATTTGGAGGGTGAGAAAGAAAAACTGCCAAAGAGCATGGGCATACGGTGTGGCTTCATGGGAGAAGAAATGTTGCCTGGGATTTGCAAAATGGAAAACAAGGAAAAAATATAATGTGGGAGTGGGACACAACTTCTGGAAAAAGAAAGAAGGAGAGAGAAAATGGTCAAAAGCCACGTCGGCAAGCCAAGTGGAAAAAGCCGTACCAGGCTAAAAGAGAGAGGGAAAGAGGTGCAAATGCTAGAAAGCACCCCAACTTATACGAAAATTGTGAATTTTCCCCCAAGGTACCAAATATGTTACTGCATATATATATTTACCTGAAAAATATATGCTATTATAGATGCCTGAAAGCACATAAAAATGCTAATGGACATGTGCATGAAAAATATAGACTGGGCATGAAATTGATATCATCATACAATGATATAAGTCTCTTGAAGGCAATAATTTACAGATAAAATGCATTATTGCTATTGATCTCACGAAGCATAAGAACCTTGTGAAACATGTCCATATGTCTATAGCTTAAATTAAAAGCTCAAGTACACACGTACATAATAATTTCATTGGCACCCACCTGGAAGAGCATGCATAGTAAAAAAAAAAGAAGAAGAAACTCTAGACGCCCATGAGTACACAAGTGATATTGAGAATGAATAATATTTGCTCTGTATGCATATTCAGGGATAAGTGATGGTCCTAACAGATGAAATGATAAACCACTCGTAGCAAGTGACCTTCCCTTTACTAATGGCTGGGGAGGAAATAGCCATATCATGAGGAAAATTATTTTATTCTGATAGACGAGATTTGGCCATCCACGACATGACATGAAATGTCTGAGGCCTAGAAATGACAATGATGGTATGCCTAGACTTGAACTAGACCCAAGACAAGGTGAAGTGAGTAAGACCTCGTCTTGAGGACCTGAAAATAGAAAACAAAAACCTACTTGTAAACGAGGATTCTAATGAAATGAAAAGAGGACTGCTACTTACCTTAATGACCATCACTTGAAAAACCACTTGCTTGGATTTTCTATAGAATGAGGTTAGTACCTAAATTTTCCATGGGAAAATATTATTGATGTTTTTGCCACATATGGATATGCATTACCATTTATAGACATAAGCTTCAACAAGAATCTTAAGCAATAAGCTACATGCATTATGATGAAATCATGTCAATTACACATATAGCCATCATGAAAGTGGTTTTTCATTCTATATATTTATGAAAGCATAATAATGCTATGACTTGTCTACTAAGCTAAATTGTGAGCTCACTATTTAGCAAAATTTATTGAGCATACTAACATGCCCTTTGCAGAGAAATGTTTTATCTAAAAGAGACAAGGGTTTAAAGCTCATTGTAGCTTAACTATAAAGCTCGACGGCCGAAGAGCTACATGCACAAGTGGGGGAAAAGAAAGTTTATACCACAAAGCCATGTCATATCCATACCAGCTTGATAAAGGTAGGAAAAATTTACACATTTTTCGGCACAAAAAACATTTTTATTAATAATATGATCATGTCCCCTTATGCAAAAATGACCATTATTTGATATACATATGATTGTGACCACCACTTGATGTGCATGTTCTGACACATATTGAAATACTATGAAAGGGTAACACACCTGAGGTATGCAATACAAATTCATTGCATGATTCTTTTGAGTAAAGGATGACAATCTATATAATGCACCCTCCCTCTAGAAGGCTTGGCAAGTTTATGTGCTGGGGGCAGGGATGAGCACCAAGTGCTAGGAGCACCATATGGTCCCCTGGATAGCAGGGCCCGAGTGGATTACAACCCCCAATAAGAACCTTTTGGAAATGACCCCCGTTCTATAAAGGATGACAACCCCTGATTGAGAAGAGAAGACCAAGCCTTAGGCTACGAGCCCTAAACAAAAAAAAATGCAAGAAGGGAAGATCGACCCTTGGGGCAAAGATCGAGATAAAAAGACTAGCCCTTGGGCTACGAGCCCTAAATGGCAAAGATCAAGAAGGGAAAACCGACTTTTGGGCTACGAGCCCTAAACGACAAAGATTGAGAAAGGAAAACCGGCCCTTGGGCTATGAGCCCTAAATCATAAAGATCAATAATGGAAGGCCAGCCTTTGGGCTACGAGCCCTAAACGACAAAGATCAAGAATGGAAAACTAGCAGTTGGGCTACGAGCCCTAAATGACAAAGATTGGGAAAAGAATGCTAGCCTTTGGATGATAAGCCCTAAATGGCAGAGATGGAGAAAAGAATTTCAGCCTTTGGATGAAAAGCCCTAAATAACAAAGATGGAGAAGGGAATATCGGACTTTGGATGACGAGCCATAAGTAGCAAAAGATCAAGAAAGAAAGACCGATGTTATAGCCTCCTAGCTAGATGCTCGTTTATGGTTTATAAATTAATAAATCTTTAGTTCAACACCTCATTTTAAGTGCTTTTAGGAAGTTCAAGCAAGTTAGTTAAGGTTTACTAGGTTCCGAGGACATTATGGCATCAAAAGAGGTTCAGGGGTAAAATGGTAATTTTGCTTCTCGAGGTGTCAAGCTGAGTCTCAAGAATAAAAAATGTGTTTTAAACCTTAACCTTGGTTAGCACCCAAGAATTTCACTAAGTGTTGAAAGATATGACCAAATTTTGACCAGAGGTTACTATTTTTGGAAGGGGTTCTTCTTTACAAACTTAAGAAAGTTTGAGGGCTTAGGTGGAGTGGCTGCTACTATTGCTCATTTCCTTCTTTCAAACCTGAGCTCCCTCATTCTCCCTTGATTTCTCCTTCAATTCATTCTCAAATTCAAGAATTCTTGGTGAAAATCAAAGGTTCCAAGGGTGACTAAGAAATGGGTGGCTTGTTTCAAGGAATTTTTGTGCTTTGAAAGCTTGGAATCATGTTTTCCAGCTATGGCTTTGTTTTGTGTGGGAGGTATTTCAAAATCTTTAATGTTTCCTTGTTTATTTGGCCTTTAGATGCATCAATTTTTGTTAGATTGTGTTAATTTGATGCCATTTCCTTCGGTTTGTCTTGGAACCTAGGAAAACTTAGTGGAGCCATACTTTTGGTGATGGAATGTTTGATCTTTGCTTATAGCTTGGATTAGAGGTAAGGGGTTTATGATTCATCCATAATTGATGTCATTCATAACTTGTTTGCTTGTTAAATTCAAGTTGTTTGGTGAATGGTATTAGTTGGTGGGTTATTGTTGATCATGGTGGACTAGTATGTTTGCCTTGCTTGAATTGATGTTTATGGGCATTGCAAGCTTGGTAGGAATGGTGCATTGTGCCCTAGTGCATGTGTACATGCAAGTTTGAGGCAATTCAACGCATTCTTAAGGCTATTAGAAGGCCTTGGAAGCCACCAAAGAGGCTTCAGTAGGAAATATGGAATTTCTAGGCACGAAAAAACTGGGGACCATCACCAAGGGTTAGAAACATATCACCAAGCCCTTCATGACAGAACTAGTGAGTTTTGTACTATGGCGACATGTCCCTGATGGTTGGTGACGCGTCCCTGCCAGCTTTAACACCCGGGAGTATTTTCATTATAACTTTCCACTCGAGTATTCGATTGAGATGATTCAAGATTCCACGCAAAGCTAAGAGGGAGCACTACCATTTCAATGCCTTCACCAAGCCTAGATTTTCCTAGGTTTATATGTATTTTAGTTCAAAGTGAATGCATGTTTGGCTATAATAGCACACCATTAGTCTAGTGCAAGGTTTGATACCATCAGAAGCCTAGTTGGGCCTTCAAATTTGAAGCTTTGATGTGGGAACCTTAGTGCACCTAGGTGGGTTCCAAAAAACTTAGTAAATGAGTCCAACCATGGCCATTGCTACTCCACTAGTGTGAACCAAGTAATGGTGGATAGGTATGTGCATTGAGTGAAGGTTTAGTGCACTTGTAGCCTAAGCAAGATTACATGAGGCACAAGTGAGAACCTAGTGCACTCATGGTAAGGGTTTAAGGTGGAAGCTTAGTACACAAGTGACTTAGGCAAGTCTAAGGAATTGAGGCACTATGTGGAGGCTTAGTACACCTACACCTAGTGAGTTCCTCATAACTCAAGCGAGGCACATACACCATGCTCACTTGTACAACATAAGAGAGGTCAGAACTAGTGATGAATTTCACGAGTTAGGCTAGTAAGCAATGCTTGCTAGTAGACAAGTCTTTGCCTTATAGTTTAAGGACTAGGTAAAGGACAAGTCCCAAATGACTGAAATGTATGCATATAGGTTTAGCCTCACACTGTATGAGCTCATGGTTGATTACATATACATATATATGTGTTGTCCTTAGTATTTTCCTCGCAAGTTGAAGATCCCTTACTAAGAATCATAAGATTCTCACTCCCTTAGTTTCATGTTATGCAGATACTGAGGATGATGGACCCAACAATCATTAAGGATTGTCCTAGTAGTTTTTGTTATAGGTATATCACTATGAGAATCCTTGAGATTCTAGATTTGTTTGGCTACTTGAAAGTTAAGTTGTTATTGTACTAACTACAGCTTTCTTGGCCACAGAAGCTAGTAAGCACGTGGAAAATCATTAAGGCTTGCCATCGGGATCTCTCATCTAAGGGGGAAGCTAGTTGATTGATCTCAGTAGTACTAGTCTTGTATATGTATGTTGTATGTTGGTGGCCTCCAATGTGTATGAATAGAGATATGAACTCTAAGATTACCTTTAGGTGTAGGGCATAGTTTACCATTGTTTAAATGCCAATACGTGGTTAATTATGTGTTGGATTAATGTTGATGCTATAAAATTTTTGTATGCTTTGACTCTTTGAACACTGATTTTTATGAAAATGCCTAGGCTATATAAATGTTTTATGATTTTCTACTTGCTCAAGTCAAAACAAATCTTACATGCATAATTGCATTCTTAGGTTAAACAACTAATAGCATGAAGTTTTAACCAAGGTGCACATAATTAATTAGCCAATCGCAACCAGCATGACACTTGCTCTTATAGGCTTCCTAGGTGGGACCATAAGGGACCATGTCAGTTTGGTATCAAAGCCCAGTTCATAGACATTGGAAGCTAGTAACTGATTTCTAGATTGTGATCCACATGCTGGGGTACTTAGTACTTGATGGCCAGGGGCCTCATCGTTTATAGCCATAGTGACTGGTGGAGGAACTTCTGGGAGGAAGAACGCCTGGTGGATTGGACGGCCCAAAAGAGAGTGCCTGAAAGCTCAGAAACAAAAGGTTAGGAGGCCCCCGGAGTGTTTTTCTGGGGGGGGAGCCTCCGACGCCCAAGTCAGTGGTGGCTGAGAGAAAGACAGAGAAAATAGCACAAAGGGCTGAGGAGTTTTGCCTGGTAACGGGAGCCGTATTTTGCCAGCCAACCAACCTCCTGTCTGGTATTAACTCCTGGTATTTATAGGAGTGCCTAGCCCGTTCAGATCGCGACACGTGTTCGGTCGGACGTTCCTGACTTTCTGGGCATAGGAGACAGATAGTAGCAGGTTACCTTGAGCCATGTGCTGAGACGGGCCATGATGTGATTTTGATGGCGTCAGCGTGGCAGAGCGCCTTTTGAGGCGGATTGTGGCGTCTGTGAATGGATGTGTCAGAGGCTTCCTTAAATGCTTCCATAAATACCCCTGCCGTACTCCCGAGGTCCCTGGGTGAGGTCGTCCTTTGGTACGGACAGAGCCTCTTCGGGAAACAAGCCCTGAGTTCGGGGGTTCCCAGCTTCAGGGAGTTCCGCCTTCGGGGATATCGTGTTCGGCTCGCTATGTTAGGTGCCACTTTTCCGAAGGCGATCAGTTCACGACCCTGGGGGGGGCGAGTAGTGTCCTGGCGTGCCGGGCTCGGAGCTCTTCGGCTATCTCCCGAGGTGCCTGATCACACCTTTTCTCGGGTAGCGCCAGCTTCTTCTGGCCATTACTGTGGCAGGGAGTTCGGCCAGATAGAGGCGATAGCGTTTGGCTATCACATGCCCCCCTTTGGAAAGCCGAAGGAAGACTTCGGTTTTGCATCTCTTTCCGAGGTCGTCTATGGGAGTCTCTTTTGGAAGCATAACCTGTTCCGAGGATGTGCCTTTTGCCCGAAGATCACGGGCTCTTCGGTCTTGGCCTTTTCTTTGGCGTCCTCGAGGCGGAGTCTGCTTTTTGTTTCTGCAGGTCTGTTCGGCCAAGCGTGTCAGTCTGAGCGGCGCGTCCCAGTTTTCCAGGGATGTCAGAAGACGTGTCCCAGCTTTCAAGGGACGTTTGGAGGACGTGTCCCCCATTTTTGCGCAGCAGTTGACACGTGGCGCTTTGCCATTGGAGGAGAGTCGCGTCGGTTACAGAGGGCGCGCCTTTTCAAGTGCAGAGAGCAGTTACGGCGTCGGTTCGCCTCCAAAGGGTACTTATGACGACGTTTCGGTTACCCACCTCTGGCTTATAAATAGCCCATTTCATCATAAGTTCCTTTTGCTTACTCTTTTGCTCTTTTCTCTGCTTTGCCTCTGTTCTTGCATTTTTCTTGCTTTCTGTGGCGGAGCTTCCTTAATCAGAGCCTTTTTTCCAGCCAACTTTCACGACGGCGTCCTCAGATTTTGGCAAATCTTTCGGTGGGTTTTTGTTTTCCAGCGCGTTTTGATCCCTGTGTTCTTTTGAGTTTTTCTCTGGAAACTGTTTTCTTCCGTTTTCAAACTCATTTTCATGTCGAAAATGCCCATTCCTGAGAGCTGGCAGCCTCTTTTAGCCCATCCTTGTTGCACCACCCCTGCAAAGTTAGAGAGGTGGAAGAAAAAATTCTTTCTTCCCTCTTACGCCATTACTAGGCTGCCTCGTTCTAGCCATTATGCTTTTTCAAACCATAGTAAGGAGGTTACCGTTTTCCGAGCCCAGCTGAAGGCCGGTCTTCGGTATCCTCCCCCAAAGATGGTGTGCGAGTTCTGCAAATTTCATGGCATTGCTGTGAACCAGCTTCCCCCGAACTCGTTCTGCTATTTTAACGCCTACCTCTGCATGTGTGGCATCTTCGGGATAGAACCCCATTTCATAATCTTTATGCAGTACTACAAGCTCTCTGTGGTCCCGAAGGGTGGCTTCTATTTCATGCTACCTCGGGGATCCGGGAGCAAGAAATTCATGTTCACCTTCGCCACTAAGGATAGCTGGCGGGGGTGGCAACTGGCGGGGGTGGCAACAGAAGTTCTTCTTCCTGAAGATGGACGAGGCCTGGTCGTACGTTCTGACCAAATGGGCTCAGGGAACACTGGATGCGGACGTTGGTGATCCGAGGATGCTGCTGACCCCAGAGTTGGCTCCCGTGTTCGGGGATTTCGACGCCCGCATTCGGGCTGTCTCTGACTGGGATCCCGAGGTCTCTCCGCGCGCCCTTTACCCTTTTCCAATCAACTGGAAGTTGATGACCGAAGAGGTCCTTCGGGAACTAAAGGTGGTAAAGGAGCACAAGACTGACCTCGGGATGCCAGCTCCTGCCATCGCCGGGAAAGATTCCTGGTTGGTCAAGCTTCTTAAGGAGGAGATTTCTTTCGAAACGCTTGCCGAAAGTGAGTTATCTTCTACTCCTTTGCTGTTTTTTCCTCGGACTTACGCTGATGTTTCTCTCCTTTTTCAGAGATGGGCGACGACACTGTCGCCTATTACAAGTCCCTCTTCTCCGGCCAAGTGGAGAAGGACGATCAAACGAAGAAGGCGGCTTCCCGAAGGCGGAAGTCTACTGGCGCGGGTCCTTCGAGGAAACGGGCAAAGAGAGCTACTCAGGTTCCTCTAGAAGAAATACCCGAGGAGACTGCCGAGGAGCCTGGGACAGCCGAGGTTCCGGCGTCTGAGGCTGCTGCTTCCGAGGTTCCTCCAACCGACGTCCCTCCTCAAAGTCTTACTGCATCGCAGGCCCTCCTTGATGTAGTGGTAGAAGTACCTTCTGCCGAGGAGCGGCGCAAGCGGAAGGGTAAGGGCATTTTGGCCGAGGAGGCCGAGGACTCCGAGGACAATGTTGCCGAGGTCCCACCAGGTTTGTTTCCAGACAAAGTGTACTTCCTTTGTTTTTTCTGGAATTGCCTTTGTCTCTGACCTGTTTTTCTTTTTCGCCCTGCAGGGGAGTTACTTACCCCGAACTGGGCGGCCGAACACGCGGAGGCGAGGGCCCGTCGCGACGCCAAAGTCCCGCAAGGGAAGATACCAAAGGAGCCTTTCTGGACATTCACGGAGGACATGAACTTGTACTCCGAGGACTGTCCTGAAATGGTGAAGCAGATTTCGAAGGGGGTGCTCACCGAGGCCTCCTTCAAGGCTATAGCGGCGGCCCATCTAGGGGATAACACCCTTGCCGCAAAGATCACCGAGCATGCTGCTCAGGTATATCCTTCACAACTCTTCCCCTTCAATTTTTTCCTAAGTGTTTGGCTCTTACTGACCTTGCGTTTTATCTCCTTTGCAGCTGCTGGGGTACGCCGGCTTTCTCCGAGTTCGGGTAGCCAGGCAGACGGCATTCCGAGCTTCGGCCTCAGAGGCCCTAGAAAAGGCGAAAGCGACGTGCTCGGAATTGACCGCCAAGAACCAGCAGCTGGCAGATGCTGCGAAGGAGGAAGCTGCCACCCTTCGGGAGGAGTTCCGAAAGGAGAAGGAAGTTTTGATGGCGGACTCCTCCCTGAAGATTGCCGACCTCCGCAATCATGTGGCGGGGCTGCGCGCTGCAAACCAAGACCTTCTCCAAGACAAGGCAAAAAAAGAGAGAATATCATAGTCACACTCTTGTCTGAGAAGAAAACCCTTCAAGCCGAGGTCCAGTCTTTGAAGAAGGAGCCGAAGGGGGAGGAGCGGATAAAGGTGCTGGAAGAGGAGGTCGGGGATCTGAAGGACGAGCTTGACGACCTTGAGCTTAAGAAGAACAAGTCTGATCAAATGAACAAGGTCGCGTTTTAGGACGGCTTCTGCCTCGCTCGGCACCAGGTTCTCCAAAGGTTCCCAGGTCTGGACCTCTCTTTTCTAGAGGGTCTAAACATTCCTGGGGGACCTCCGTGGAAATGGTCCAAGATCGAAATTCTGAAGCTTCCTCCAATTCCAGCGCGGAAGGTGGCGGAAAAGGGTGGACAAACGAGTGGCTCTCAGGACGCCGCGAACCCTTAGGCTTCTTTAGGGCCCCTTTTCCTTCCCTTCTTTTTTGTACTCCTTCTTCGGGCACTTCTTTATTGTAAGGCAGCTTTGCTCTTAACGGAGATTTTTTGGCTAAGTGTTTCTTCAAGTTTCTTTATTTCCATTGTCCCGAACACGTTCGCTCAAGAGACTTCGGAAAACCTGCGATCAAAGAAACTTTTTTACCTTCCTTTGTCCCGAGTACGTTTTACTCGAGAGACATTCTGGAAAGTCTGAGAAAATTTGACTAAGTCTTTTTTGCAGGCTTTTTGCATTTCCAATTTTTCCCGAACATGATTGCTCAAGGGACTTCGGCAAACCTTTAGTCAAAAATTTTTGTTTTTCCAGTTGTCCCGAGCATGTTTGCTCAAGGGACTTCGGAAAACCTTCCGCGAGATTTTTCACTTCCCATTTTCCCGAGCACGTTCGCTCAAGGGAGCTCGGGAAATTATCTCAGCGCTGGCTACGGCGAGTACTTCTGCGAGATTTTTGTTTTCCATCTTTCTCGAGGGTGGCGGCTCAAAGGACTTTGGAAAGCCATATCTACGCTTTATCATGGCGAGCATCTTTCACGGAATATTGTTCATTTCTGCACTTAAGAAGTTTTCTTAAAATACTACTATATATTTAGAACATTTTTTTGTTCAACATACCTCCTCCGCTCAACCTTAAGCGTAGAATTTTTTCAAGGCGCCCGAGTGCCAATTGCTCTTCAATTCTATGCCTTCGACGTCGCCAAGCTTGTACACGCCTTTTCGTTGTTTCGGCGAGGGCCAGATAGGGTCCTTCCAAGTTTGCGCCAAGTACGCCATGGGATGGCCTTCGGGGTGCGAAGTCGGCCTTTCGGAGAACGAGGTCTCCCTTCTTGATTTCTTTTGGCCTGGCCCGTAAGTTTATAGCCACGGCCACTCTTTGTTGGTAAGCTTTTCTTCTCAGCTCGACTATTTCTCTGTGTTCGGCCACCAGATCGAGATTGGTTCTTAGGCCGAGGTCGTTACCACCTTCATCAAATACTTGCACCCGAACCGAAGGTCGAACTATCTCTATTGGGATAATGGCCTCCGTTTCGGAGATGAGTGGGAAAGGAGTTTCCCCTGTGGCTCTTCGGGGTGTCGTTTGGTAGCTCCATAATATACTTTGGAGTTCTCCCAGCCAATTCCCCTTGGCTTCCCCCAATCTCTATTTCAGGCCATCTTTTATGGTCCTATTTGATACTTCCCCCTGCCCGTTGCTTTGGGGGTGAGCTACTGGGCGAAGTGCATCTTTCATTCCGAGGTCGCTGGTGAATTCTTGGAATCCTTTGTCTATGAACAGGGATCCATTATCAGCCACTAGTAAACCTGCATACGATGTTCTTCCATACGAAGTTTTGCACTTCTTTTGCCGAGATAGTTGCTAGTGGTTCTGCCTCTACCCATTTTGAGAAATAGTCCACTGCTACCACGCAGAATTTCACGCCTCTGGGTACTGCGGGGAGTGGCCCAATAGGGTCTATGCCCCAGACTTCAAAGGGCCAAGGATAGTCTGCCGAGGTTACTATTTGTGAGGGTGCCCTCTGGATTTTTGCATGTCTCTGGCAACTACCGCACTTTCGGTCGAACTGTCTTTCGTCCTTTCCCAGGGTAGGCCAGGAGTAGCCTTTGGCGGAGTATCACTGCTGCAAGGGCATCAGTTCCAATGTGTGAACCATACATGCCTTCATGAACTTCCTCAAGGACCATTTCAGTGTCCTCTTCATCCACACATTTTTGCAGCGGATTCGCATATCCCTGTCGGTATAACTCTTCGCCAATCAGGAAGAATCTTCCGGAGCGTCTTCGCAGTCCTGCAGCATCGCCGGGGTCTTCGGGGAGCAAATTCTCTGCGAGGTATCTTTTGATTGGGTCTTTCCACCCTGCTCCCGAGGTCGTCATGCTTAGCACTGAGATGCTCGGATGGTCCAGCACCTCGGTATACATATTTTTTGACTTCGTCAAGCAATCTGCCTCAGTGTTATTCCTCCGAGGTACATTTTCGATTCGTACGGCGTCAAACTCCCGAATGAGCTTTGTTACCAACTCATGGTATTTCGCTAGGGTCGGGTCTTTCGCGCCATAGTCCCCTGCCATTTGCCGGACCACCAGCTGGGAATCATTATGGGCTTTCAAGTTTCTCACGCCAATTTTTCTGGCCAGGCGTAATCCTACTATCAGGGCCTCATACTCGGCCATGTTTTTGGTGGCGTTGAAACTGAACTTGATGGCCTTCATTACTTCTAGGCCTTCGTTACTTCTAGGCATTCGGGGCCTCTGATAATTACTCCAGCTCCCTGGTGTTCGGATCCTGAGGCTCCATCTACGTGCAAGGTCCATTCTGGCTCACCCTCTTTTGGATCTGAATGGCTCTCCTCAGTGATGGGTATTTCGGCGATAAAATATGCCAGTGCTTGAGCTTTTATGGCCTTCCGAGGCTCATACGTGATTTCGTGTTCGCCCAGCTCTATGCACCACTTGGAGAGCCTTCCCGAATGATCATCCCTCTTCATGACATCCCGTAGCGGCAGACTACTTCGGACGATGATGGGGTGAGCCTGAAAGTATGGTCGCAGCCTTCTCCCTGCAAGCACCAAGGCATATATAGCTTTTTGAAGCAAAGGGTACCTGACTCCGGTGCCATGCAGGGACTTGCTGACATAGTAGACCGGCCATTGCTTTGGCCCTTCTTCTTTCACGAGGACCGAGCTCACAGCCTTTTCTGTAACGGCGAGGTAGAGTACGAGGGGCTCTCCCTCCCGAGGTTGTCACAGAGTCGGCAGGCTGGCCAGGTAGACTTTGAGTTCTTCCCAGGCCTTTTGGCAATCTTCATCCCAAGGATGATCATTCCTTCCGAGGTCGCCTTCCATTTTTGCTGCCTTTGTGAGGATTTTGAGGAAGGGTCGACACCTATCTCCGTACCTGGAAATAAAACCTGCTCAGAGAGGTTATTCTTCCGGTGAGTCTCTGCACATCTTTGACTGTGGCAGGAGTTCGGAATCTGAAGCAGAGCCTCAATCTTCTCGGGGTTAGCATCGATGCCTCTTTCGGATACCATGCACCCAAGGAATTTTCCCGAGGTCACCCCGAAGATGCACTTCTCAGGATTAAGGTGGATCCCGAAGGCTCTGAGCTTTTGGAAGGTTTCCTCTATGTCTGCAACGTGGTAGCCGGGCAGCTTGCTCTTGATTGTCCCCGTTTGGTCTTTGAAGACCTTGTTCATCAACCTCTGGTAGGTGGCTCCTGCATTATTGAGCCCGAAGGGCATCCTGATATAGTAATATGTTCCTCCCTCGGTGATGAAGGCAGTCTTCTCTTCATCTTCGGGGTTCATCCTTATCTGATGGTAGCCACTGAGGGCGTCTAGGAAACTTAGGAGCCCATACTCAACAGTTGAATCTACCAGTTGATCTATTGGCGGCAGAGGGTATGAGTCTTTTGGGCAAGCATCGTTCAAGTTTCTGAAGTCGATGCGCATCCGGAGTTTGCTGCTACCTTCTTTTGGGGCCATGACCACGTCGCTCAACCATTCGGGGTACTTGACCTCCCTGATAACTTCAACATCTAGGAGACGCTGGACTTCGGTTTCGACAAAGTTGCTTTTGTGGGCTGAGATGCTTCGTTTCTTTTGCCAGACAGGCCTTGCTTCCGAGCTTACTTTGAGGCTGTGCTGTATTATGCCAGGGTTTACCCCCGGCATACCTCTTGGCAAGCAGGCAAACAGATCTTTATTTTCTAGCAAAAAGGATACAACATTTTCCTTGTCACCTTCGGCCAAGCTCTTCCCTATTTGGGTAGATTGACCTGGGACAAGCTCTACTGCTTCCATTTCTGCTTTGGCGAGATCTTCTTTTTTGCTTTTTTCTAGCACCTTTGCCTCCATCGTTTGCGCGAGGTTGCTCGCCGGAGCTTTTCGTTTTTTTACAAACACCTTTCTTACCTCGGCTTGGTCTAGGAAGACCTCTGCATCTCCATCCTTGGTCGCGAATGTGACAGTCAAGTACTTCACATCAGGGCGAATGTGCAGGTTCCCCATTGTCTGTCTTCCAAGGATGACGTTGTACGAGGATGGGACGTCCATGACGATGAATCTCGCCATTGTGGATGCGTACAATTCAGCTGCTCCGCTTACCGAAGTCCCTTTCATCGTCAACGGGAGATCGATCTATCCGAGGTCGTGGAGTTCGGATGAATGAACCCCAAAAGTGGACGAGGTGACAGGCTTTAGTTCGCTGCTGGAGATGCCCAAGCTCGGCAGCAGGTGCGAGAATAGGACGTCAGCTTTTAAGCCATCATCAAGCAACACTCTTTTGACGCCTCAGTTCCCTATCTTTGTCGTGATCAGCAGCGGATCGTTGTGGGGGAAGACGACGGTGGAGCTATCTTTGCGAGCCAGTTTCTTTGATGGACTTTTGATACTCCATGACTGCAATTTCTCTGGCTTTCCGCTTTCTTTCCGAGGATGGGAGCCCCGTGGTGATGGTTTGGATCACCCCTGCTGGAGGTGGAGGGCGCCTTTTTGGACTTCGGTTTCTCCGCCTGTCGGAGTCATAGTCCTCATCTTCAGCCCTTTCTTCCTCCATTTTTCTGCCTTTCGGGGGGTGCATCCTCAGGTATTTCCGAAGTTGGCCCTGTTTTATCAGCGACTCTATGTACTTCTTCAGCTGGAAGCAATCTTCGGCGTCATGGCCGTGGTCGCGATGAAACTGGCAGAACTTCTTGGCATTCTTTTTGTTATCGGCGGCCATGGCCCTTGGCCGCCGAATTAGCTTCCCCTGCTTTTCCAGCGCCATGAGAATGTTGGTCCGTGTAGTGCTCAATGGTGTGAAACTTTGGGGTTTCCTTCCCCGCATCCGCCGAGGTCGTCCTGCCTGTTCGGTAGGATGCCGAGCTTGTTGAGTGGAACCTTCGGCGTCGTGATGATCAGACTTTGGCCCGGCCATCCCCAGTTCCTCGACTGTCATGTGTTGCTCTGCCCTACGGTAAAATTCTCCGAGGGTCTCTGGGGGGTCCTTTTGAGAACTCATAGAACAGCTGTGAGTCTCGCCGAAGGCCCCGTGTCATAGCAAGGATGCGGATTTCGGGCCGGAAGTCTGGGACGCTCAGAGCTTCTCTGTTGAATCTTTCGACATAGTCTCGGATGGTTTCTCCGTTCCTCTGCTCTATGTCGAACATCTGTACAGGCATCTTCGCAGTAGGTCTGCTCCCAATGAACTGCTGGGTGAAGGCTGTGGACAACTCCCGGAACTCAGTAATGGTCCCTGGGGGCAAGGAATTGTACCACGCCGTGGCTGGCCCTGTGAGGGTGACTTCGAAGCACTTGCACATGGTAGCGTCATCAGCACCGTGTATTATCATGCTCCGTCTGTACTTCGTCAGGTGGGCCTGCGGATCAGTACGACCATCATAAATTTCCAACCGAGGTACTCTGAACTCGCCTGGCATGGCTGCCTTAACGACGGCCTGAGTGAAAGGGGAGTCACCTTCGCAGGATGTTCCCGAGGGTCTGGCCCAAACGGATTTTCTGGCCACTTGTTTTTCCACTCTGTCCAGCCGTGCTAGTATCTTCTCCATGAGCACTGTGGCGCTAGGGCCTTCTTCAGGGAATGAAGATCGTCGGCGCCTCTTCGGGGGGCGAGTTCGGCGCTGAGGGGACAAGGACCTCGCCTCAGGCGACGAACTGCTTCGCTGTGAGACTCTCAGTCGCTTGGACCTGGTTTGTCCCACAGAACGTTTCCCGAGGGCTATAATTTCTGTGGATGATTCTTCGCGAGGGTCTCCATTCCCCGAACTGCGATGTGTGGGCTTGGGGCTCCTCTCCCGAGGGCGTGTCACTGAGGGGGGTCTCTGGGCCTGTGCTTGCTGTGGCCACCTTCGGCCGATCTGCTGTGTCACTTCAGACACGACCGAACGCTGAAAGTCCCTCAAGAAACTCATGGTGACTACCAGAGGGCGGTCTTCCTCGGGCGCAGAAGTCCCTGGGAGTGTTTGCTCAGCAACCGGTTGTATCTCAGGCGCGGACGGGGACCTCGGGAGTCCCTTGTCCTTAGAACGCCGAGTCTCAACGACGGCGATCTCAGAGCGGGTTCCCACAGACGGCGCCAAATGATGGCCAGGGGCCTCATCGTTTATAGTCATAGCGACTGGTGGAGGGACTTCTGGGAGGAAGAACGCCTGGTGGACTGGACAGCCCAAAGGAGAGTGCCTGAAAGCTCAGAAACAAAACGGTTAGGAGGCCCCCGGAGTGTTTTTCCGGGGGGGAGCCTCCGACGCCCAAGTCAGTGGTGGCTGAGAGAAAGGCAGAGAAAATAGCACAAAGGGCTGATGAGTTTTGCCTGGTAATGGGAGCCGTATTTCGCCAGCTAACCAACCTCTTGTCTGGTACTAACTCCTGGTATTTATAAGAGTGCCTAGCCCGTTCAGATCACGACACGTGTTCGGTCGGACGTTCCTGACTTTCTGGGCATAGGAGACAGATAGTAGGTTACCTTGAGCCATGTGCTGAGACGGGCCATGATGTGATTTTGATGGCGTCAGCGTGGCAGAGCGCCTTTTGAGGCGGATTGTGGCGTCTGTGATTGGATGTGTCAGAGGCTTCCTTAAATGCTTCCATAAATACCCCTGCCGTACTCCCGAGGTCCCTGGGAGAGGTCGTCCTTTGGTACGGACGGGGCCTCTTCAGGAAACAAGCCCTGAGTTCGGGGTTTCCCAGCTTCAGGGAGTTCCGCCTTCGGGGATATCGTGTTCGGCTCACTATGTTTGGTGCCACTTTTCCGAAGGCGATCTGTTCACGACCCTGGGGGGGCGAGTAGTGTCCTGGCGTGCCGGGCTCGGAGCTCTGCGGCTATCTCCCGAGGTGCCTGATCACACCTTTTCTCGGGTAGCGCCAGCTTCTTCTGGCCATTACTGTGGCAGGGAGTTCGGCCAGATAGAGGCGATAGCGTTCGGCTATCAGTAGTAACCAACATTTGTGAGTTGTCGTCTAGCTTTGGCTGTAAGTTACGATGATGAAACTAGGTTAGTTGCAGTTTGGATGCTAGAGGTCTGATAATGGATCCTAGTAGTCTAGTGTGGCAACATTGAGGCAAGTAACTTGACTTGCTCTGAGGTAGAAGAAACACCTTGGAGAAGGCAGTTGGGATGTGACCACCATCCTAGGAAATTATTTTGGAACCTCAAACACAAGGTAGGTTACATGATCCATAGGACTAAGGAGGGCATGGAAACCGCCAAGGTGGGGAGTACCATAGGGAGTAGGACACTCCCAAAGTTCCAAAGATTGAACCCACCAATGTGGATGGGTTAGGCAACAATGGAAATGAGCTATGGATGTACTAACCTAAGTGGTTAACACTTGGGCATGTAGGCTATGAAGCAGAGTGGAGCACTCCCATACCTTTAATTGAGAGTAAGAGTTTGGGGCTAAGACTACAAAGGCCTTAATCTAGCATACTTTGGCACTTGATAATCATTGTTGTAGGACCATCAGTGAGTGGTCTAGGATGCAGTAGCTCTCGGAAGAAAGATAGAGGAGTTGTTGATATGATGTGGCAAGGTGGTGGTTGTCTTACCCAACCTAGTAGGAGCATGGGCGACATGCCCATAGTGCAAAAGTTAACTAAAGGTAAGGAACAAGAACGGATCGTGTAGGACAAGGGTGATAGCCGAAGGACTATCGTCTCTCTTAAAATACATTCCCTATGAATATGACGGTCGAGAAGCCTGGCGTCATCCGAAAGAGGCGCTATTGCTAACTTCGGAAGAGACGAAGCCGAACACCTCGAGCGCGTGACTTCGACTAGTACATCAGGAATCCCAAGTATGTCGCCGGTACCTTCGGGGAGCCTGACGAATCACCTTCGGGGAAGAATGACCAGCTACTTCAAGCAGGAAAGAATCTCCCCGAAGGAACAGCTCCTGAACTGAGGAAACCCCCGAAGTGCGGACATGATTTCCAAGGGATGACCTCGTCCGAAGAACCTCGGGAGTACGGCAGAAGCATTTAAGGAACCTCTGACATGTCGCCCATACGCACTACACACCGCCAAAGGCGGTTTGACGTGCCGACGCCGTCCATGTCTTGTCATGAACTGTCTCGGTTCTTGGCCCGAGGAGCCTACAGACGGCTACCTGTCCCCTATGCCCTGAAGTACAGGTCACATTCGACTGAACACGTGTCGTGATCTGAACGGGTTGCGCACTCCTATAAATATTAGGACAAAGGGCCTTAACAGGGATCGGACCCCCTCCCTTAAAATACACAAACAGGCAAGATCATTCAACTTCCTTGTACTTTCTCCTCCTTCTCCATTTCAAAACACCGACTAGGGCGTCGGAGGCTCCTCCCTGGAAAAATACTCCGGGGACCTCTTAACCCCCTTCTTCTGAGTGTTTCAGGAACATTCTGAAGATTTCAGGATCTTATGATAACATACTTTTATGTTATCTTTCTTCTTGTATATGCCACATGCATATTCGTTCATTTCAATTCAACATAAGCATGCATAACATGTTATATAACATATCAAGATCACATACATGTTGTGTTAAATAAATCCTAGCATGCTACTAAGAACATACATAAGAAATGAAACCTAACATGCTGCTAAACCAAGAAAATATGTGCACCTTTCTTCTTGGTTATCTTTGGCAAAACCTTGAGGGAGAACTTGATCTTAGAGGGGCACCTTGAAGCTTGAATAGAGATGAACAATCTCTATGTAAATCCACCCACAATGCTCTCAAGAAGTATTTAATATTTCGGCCTCTAAAGGAAATAGGAGGAGAATAATTTTCTCTCAAGAAAATGGAGCAAATGGAGTGCCAAATTCATGCTTCAAATGGCCAGCCACTAAAGGCTATTTATAGATGACCAAAAGGCACACCTTTACACCAAGAAAGGTGTCTTTTAAGCCAAAGAACACTTCCTTTGGCTAAGGGTCATGTATGGTGGCGAAAATACATGTCTTTTAGCCAAGGAACACTTTTGGCCTATAACCACCCCATAACTACCTTATGCCAAGGAACACTTCCTTTGGCCTATAAGACATGTTCCTTTGGTCAAGAACATCTCTTGGTGCTATACCAACCCATGGCCGAATATACATGTCTCTTGATGTCAAAGGACATCATTCTTGGTGCAATAACCACCCCAACCACCTCATGGCCGAATATACATGTCTCTTGATGTCAAAGGACATCATTCTTGGTGCAATAACCACCCCAACCACCTTTCTTGGTGCAATGGCCGAATATACATGTCTATTCACTCAAGGAACACTTCCTTTGGATGAAAGGACATGTTCTTTTAGCCAATAGTCATCTCTTTTGATGAAGAGACATACCTTTACACAAAAGATGTGTCTCTTGGTGGTTTTGAGCTAAAAGCAAGGTGAGCTGGCACAAAGCTAGCTCACTATACTACTTATGCACCATTGAGCTCCTTTGAGCTCCAACCAAGCACCATGAACTGAGGTCCAGCTCCTAGAGCTGACCTTGAGCTGGAGTTAGCTGCTCTCAGCTGAAGTGAACTGAAGTCCAGCTACATTCAGCTACCAAAAGCTGAAGTGAGCTGACTTGAGCTGACTTGAGCTAACTTGAGCTGAAGTCCAGCTACTTTGAGCTACTTATAGCTGAAGTGAGCTGACTTGAGCTGACTTGAGCTAACTTGAGCTGAAGTCCAGCTACTTTGAGCTACTTATAGCTGAAGTGAGCTGACTTGAGCTGACTTGAGCTGAAGTCCAGCTACTCGGAGCTACTTATAGCTACAGTGAGCTGACTTGAGCTGACTTGAGCTAAAGTCTAGCTACTTTGAGCTACTAATAGCTTAAGTGAGCTGTAGCTTAAGTGAGCTGACTTGAGCTAAAGGGAGCTACTTCTAGCTGCCTTAGATAGCTGTTCAAGCTAGAGTTAGCTCAATGAGCTCAAATCCTATCTTAAAAGGATCTTGGTGCACCAAGAATTCCAACAAACTTTCACTCGCACTAAGATGCTTTTAAGCTTCCAGGTCCCACTCAAAACAAACTCCTTAATCCTAATAGCCGAAATAATCCAAACACTTCTACATATATATAGTTGTGGGTGTGACCTCAGGCACACACACTAAGTCTCTTCCATTGAGGTTGTTAGACTCTTACTAAAAGATTGTCCTCTCCTAATAGTTTGAACTGCTTTAAACTTTCCTTTGAACACATCAAATTCAATTGTGTTGCTGAAACACATCAAGCTTGCTTGAACACATCAAGTTAGGCCTTTCAGACCCCAGACATATGGTACACTTCTTAATCACAATCAGTCTCTTTTTTAGAATTTCAACTCCTTGAAATCCATGATTGTATTAAGCATTGAGTACTCATTTCAATCACTTGTCATTCAATCTAGCATACTACTCACAGTAATATGTGGGCCCAAGATTGAATTTAGTGAACGTGTATCATCTTAATGTCTTTCCTTTTAGCTTCAACTACTTAGGTCAATGAGTTAACATGATTACCCAAAAGGAGGATACTCCAGTCTCATTTCTCTAAGACCTTCGACAACCAATCAAAGTAATCATAATTAACTCAACTTCCTAATAGCAAGCCATAGTCACTAAGAGTCTGATTCGAAGAATCTCACACTAAGCAAGAACAGAGACAACTTGCTTAAATTCTTCTCTGGTCGTATTTCATGGTCATGGAACACTTGGAAACACATCCATTAAAGTTCCATAATACACTTCTAAGGTGTTTTACTCATGTCACTCCCACTTGGAGTGATCTCCATTCCAATTGAGGAGTGTGTCATTTCTCCCTCTTAAAACACCATGAAGTGTACTCCTCTTAACACATAAAAGGAGGACATGTCAATAACCATGAAATTTCTCCATGTAAGCCTTAGCTTACATCTAACATAGGCTAGGATGTATGAATGGTCATACAAACTGAATGCACCAAAGCATTGAATCTTGATTACTCATAATCAAGGCGACCATAAAAGCTAAAGTGTCATGTGTTGGAGCATGACTCCCACTTAAATGTATCATTCACTTAAGTTTCATTTAAGTCTTTAGCCAGTCTCATCCTTAATCTTACACAAAGATCAAGGGCAGATGACTCGTGTGAGAAAGTCATCCTCTGCCTATGTTTGACATGTTCATTTGTTCGTTGTGATTCATAAAATTGAACTGAGTATTTCATAAAATAATCTGTATTATTTCAAAGAAATACATAACATGTGTGACACCAAAGAGGTGAAGTACATCCAACATTTACATTCTTCTAAGACCCATTGCTCTAACATGTCGAGCAAATACAAGTGGTGGCAATGGCTTAGTGAGAGGATCTGCCACCATCAGGTCTGTAGAAATGTACTCAATCCTAACTTCACCCTCTTCAATTGCATCTCGCACAAAGTTATATTTCATGCTAATGTGCTTGGTCTTTCCATGGTATTTGGGGTCTTTGGTATAAGCCATGGCTGCCATACTATCACTGTAGATAGTAATAGGCTTCTCAATAGAAACCCTGGACTCCAAATTTTTAAGGAAATAACCTAGCCAAAGGGCTTCTTGTACAGCTGAGGCACATGAAACAAATTCAGCCTCCATTGTGGACAATGCTGTACAAGTTTACTTCTTACTACACCAAGTAGTAGCACCACCATTTAGCATGAAAAGATAACCAAATGTAGACTTGCTGCAGTCTCTATCTCCTCCCCAATCAGCATCAGAATAGCCACGTAAACCAAGGTCTTTACCTTGGTAACAAAGCCAATAATCCTTAGTACCCTTGAGGTACCTTAGGATCCTCTTGACACTCTTCCAATGCTCTAAACCAGGGTTGGAAGAATATCTTGCTAGAAGTCCAACCGCTTGGCTGATGTCTGGCCTTGTACATAACATGGCGTACATCAAGCTACCAATGGCACTTAGGTAGGGGATCTGAGCCATCTCTTCCTTCTCCTTTGGAGTCTTAGGACACAAGTCCTCTCCAATCTTGCAACCATATGCAAGAGGTGTACTCATGGGCTTTGCATTTGTTAAGTTGAACCTTGCAAGAATCTTATCAATATAAGGCTCTTGAGAAAGGGCCAATAGCCTTGCCTTTCTATCCCTCAGGATCTTAACCCCTAGAATAAAGGCAGCCTCTCCCATGTCCTTCATGTCAAAGGTGGAAGACAACCATCCCTTGATGGTACTTAACAATGCAAGCCCATTACTTGCAATCAGTATATCATCTACATATAGAGTCAATACTGCAAAACTAGACCCAGAAGAGTACAAGTATACACAATGGTCTTCATGCATCATCACAAAGCCATAGCTTGTGATTGCATGGTGAAACTTCAAGTACCACTGTCTTGAAGCTTGCTTAAGACCATAGATAGACTTCTTTAGTCTACATACCTTGTCCTCTTGACCCTTTTGGACAAACCCCTCAGGTTGTCTCATATATATCTCTTCACTCAAATCACCATTGAGAAAGGCGGTCTTTACATCCATCTGATGTAACTCTAGGTCTAGATTTGCCACGATGGCAAGTAATATCCCAATGGAAGTGAATTTTACAACAGGAGAGAAGGTGTCTTTGAAATCGACACCCTCATTCTATGTAAAACCCTTGGCCACCAAATGGGCCTTGTATCTTTCGATACTTCCATCAGAGTTCACCTTGATCTTGAGAACCCACTTGTTCCCAATTGCCTTACGGCCTGGAGGAAGATCACTTAGCTCCCAAACCCCATTGAGATGCATTGAATGCAACTCATCCTTCATTGCATTTAGCCACTCTTCCCTTTGTGCACCCTCAAGAGCCTCCTTAATGTTACTTGGCTCATCTATCTCAGATGCAACCAAATTTGCCTCACTATCCAAGATCCACCATTCTTTAGGTGGTCCAAATTTCCTCATTGATCTTCTCAATGTAGGCTGAGATGGAGGCATCTCATGCTCCATCTCTTGAGGCTCAACATTTTGCTCTTGAGTATCCTCAACTCCCTCTTGAACAAAACCTTCTTCTTGGAGGTCTTGCTCATGTTGGTCCACAACAACAGGCATTTCTGGAGCCATTGCTCCATGTGGTTGAGGTACTCCCTCTAGAGTAGGTGCATGTGTCCCAGGTGTCCTTATGACACTTGGTTGATCCTCATCTAGGATCTGGCTTAATGAGGTTAAGTCACCACGCTCACCAACTTTGGGGAACTCATCCTCCACAAAGTTAGCATTCCTTGCATCAAAGATGTTCCCAGTTTTGTGACTTATATCCAAGAACA